>JASANE010002088.1:0-28424 GCA_030248225.1 Trileptium ribeirensis
GGCTACATTTTGCATACCCCATTTTTGGCATTTTATGACCTTCGACCTCATATCAGCCGTAAAATTATCTTACCCGAAATGTTCCAATCTGTATTGATTTGAGCAAAAAATGTTTCGTGTTGATCTTCTTCACTGGTGACAACACGGGGTCGCAATCATCGTTGCTGTGGGTCTGTAACAATGAACCTTAGAATATGAGAATGAAATAATAGCACTGCGATGGAGATACAGCCTCAATAACAATGTTTTGGCTAATATTATGAGGCGCAAGTCAGCGTAGGTAGAGGAATGTGCATCCAAAAACACAATTTCTACAAGATATTAACATTCACTATTGAAGGGACGCTTCCGGCTCATTTTGCTTAGCTCACTGCACTATTACTAATTCTGGCGACAATTCAACCTGCCGCAGCATTAGCGCTATACCGGAGCTGACCATACTTGAAGTACGAACTCAAACCAAAATCAAACAACGGAATATATCGGTAAAACACTGGGCTCTCCAAATTGGGGGTGGGCGGGGCCCTGGCATTTTTCAGTTGCCCCTAGTTCAAAACAGGTTCCCACGACTCATGCCCTCTGTCAAAATTTTGGGGTCCCCCGGTTCATCGCCTCTGGGAAAATTTTCCCAGATGGGTAATCCAGTTGCATCCATGTTAAAAGTTAACATAGTGCTGCAAAACAGAAACGTCGATTAAATAGCTGAAACAGACAAAATAAGTAATTTCGGCACAGGGAAAACTCACCAAGTTGCAAACCTTCATTTCTCAATGAGTTGCGATTAACTTGGACACAGCGCGCGGCTTTACGCATGATTCATTCTAATTTTCCAGAACAATTCTTTTTGAAAATTTGTAAAAATTCTTTTTGTTGCCAGAACAGAACATTTTAGCCACCTGCACCATTCACAGAGACGTAGCGACATAACATCACCGCTGTAGAACTAATATGTTTAAAAATAAAAGCCATATAATGTTTACCTCCAACAAGCAATAGACTCAGTCAAATTTTGGAATATATACTAAGTAAACTTTGATACCGAAAAGTGTAGCCGTCTGCATAAACCACAGAGAAGTAACGACCAACATCATTAATTTAGAGTGTATATACTGGCGCTATGAGATGTCGAGGGGGAGTAGCCGTGGTTGTGAGGGACGTCATATTAAAGAGGGAATAGGGTAGAGGCCCTTGGGAGAGAGGTATTCCAAGGGGCGAGTGCTGAACAAAGTTGACGACCCCCAATCCCCCGAGAACCTCCAGTACTTTTGGACCAAGTTTTGCCAGCTTTCGCTAAAATTTCCGCGCGAGGGCAGCGCACCAGGGTATGGTGCAACTCTCAAGGAGGTGGTCCGCTGAATCCCTGCTTCGCATGTATGTTGTAGAGCTATGGTGTTTTCAAGAACAAGCCTGTAACAACTAAAAGAGTAAGCGCATAAACTTTTGAAGAGAAAGCGTATTTAACAGGTTTTTTGATAAATAAACAGATGGCGCATGCAGTGTGATTATTCCAAGTATAATTCATGAACTAGCTGAAAATCCTAATGCTAAACTCAAGTCATACTGAGGACATTATGGAGCGTGGTATGTCGATCAGCAAATATTGCCTGAAGTCAGGTAAGGTAAGGCAGTATCAAAATGTCCGCTATTAAGTAGTTTTTCCTGAGATTGTCCAAGTCAAAACATACTTACTTGGGTAGCAGTTTTCGAACAATGGTAAGCGTTGTCAAGCGGCAGAATGATTTTCGAACGACTGCTACGGTGGTTGTTGTTCATCGCGGCTCGATCGAGCGAAGACGGCTGAGTTGTAGTGCCTGACAAAATCATTTTGCAACAGACAAAATCACTGCTTTTCTACTGATACACTGCGTACAAGTTACAGAATTTGAATAACAAAAATCGTTATTTTTGTTTCCAAATATTTTACGAATCCTATTAGACGTCAATTTGATTTTTTCGAAATGCTGGCGCTTTAGTATATAAATAAAACCGAATATAGACACGAAGTAGCAGATACAACTTAACTTTACACTAACTGAACACTTTAAACTGAAATAACTGAGTCTGAAACAATAAAATATATCCTATGTACGCCTCCAACAGCATAAATGGGGGATCGGTGCAGAGCGATATAATTTAATATAACTGGCTTTTCTTTAGTGGGGAATGGGGGCGACCAAAATTATGGGCGGTGGCATGAGCTGAGGCAGCTTCCCATGAACCCGGGGCCGCCACCAAACTTGGCCCCGCACACCCAAGTTCAGGTATTGACTGCTAACCAAATAGGCGAGGCGTAAGGTGATTCATTAACCCTAAAAGTACTGGTATATACAATTAAATATTCATTGCAACGTGTTGTCGCAAGAAGACAGCTAAACATAGGAAAATGAGTACTGCTGGACCTTGTTTACTTGATGCAGGTTATACGCGGGTCGTGTATCATGTCCTAGCAAGCTATGCACCCGAAAGAGCATCGAAAATCTTTTGTCGGCTATTTTCCTACTGGCCACATTATTTGCTAAGAACCGCGACAGCAAACAAATTAGTCGGAGCAGTTGCTCACAGCAAAATCATTAAAATCGGTAAATTGTTTGGGTCATGATTTATTAGCAAGTGAACACGACGACGAAACTGAATCGGATGAAAACTTCGTTGCTGAGTAATTGTCATCAAGCGGCGTCAAACGTAAGGGCTTTGCTATGTTTAATCGCACTGCACAGGACAATCGTAATGAAAAACCCGTCCACTAAGTCCATGTACCCTCACCAGACGGACGTAATACATTACAATCAGAAACGCAATCGAAATTCGTTAAATTAAGCGCAAAGTTACATTTTATTGAATTCTCAGTGAATATCTGAAACGAGCGAGGTGTATAATTCTTACTAGCCATGGCAGTGCTGAACTTTAACAATGCCAGTTATTGGTTTTTAGAATGACACGCATAACTCAACTTTGGCAGGGCGGATTGATTCGTGCGATAACTCATTTGAAAGCTTGAAATCTCTATTTGCGCCATTTAGTTAGGCGCGAAGACAGATTACAACATCTCCCTCCCCCACCCCCACCCCGGCGCGTCGAAAAAGCGAGCGGTACTCGGGTCGGGTACCGAAGGAGCCAAAAAATGACGTTACCCATTACACCTCGACAGTCTGTGTAGGTATCTGAGTAAAATTGCGCTCATTGTGTGTAGAACAGGTAAGCCTCTATAAGATTTGTACAATGATTTGCTATGGGGTTCTTTTAGGATGTAGGATTTGGGTCAAAATGGGTTCTAAACTGGGCCGATGACACCAAAATATACGAAAATGATATATCCACAACCACTCGACTTATACGAGGATTTTTAATCTTATTTTGTAGAGCAATTCATCCTTTATGCAGGTGCAAATAATGTGCTGCTATTGCCATTTTTTCGTTGTATCTCCGCCACCGCTCGAACTGTATGGTTAGATTTGGTCTCATTTTCTCACGTAGCTGTATAATATTTGTGTGCTGCTGTTGTCATTATTTACGCCGTAGAGTTGGGTCAACAAGTGCTGTTCAATAGTTCCATGGGGCACAAAATACACGAAAATGGTAAATCTGCAATCGCTCGAGCTATTATCTGTTTTTGGTCTCATTTATCTATTTGTACATTGCGAGCACAATATTCGAGTATATCTTCTCAATTATTCAAGCAAAACCATTGATATTCGGTGGCCTATGTTGTAAGTTATACTCAATATAGCTATGTACATGTCTCTGAATTATATATTCAATACTCAGAATTCATCTTGGCGATAAGACAAGCCTCTAGTTAAACTATTTTTTCAATTTTAACACAATCGAAATTTATTAAATTTTAAACAAAAACGATCTTAATTGAGCGAAACTTCATTCCATTTTTGATAACTTAATTCTGATCATAACTGCATGTATCCGACGAAACATGTATTTCCCCCCATTCAATGAAAAATTGCAAAACACCCCGCAGCAACATCATTGCCTTAAATAATGAACCACATTAGTCGTCGTAGCTTCTTGACATCAGATGTGTTGTTTTGTAGTAACATTTGAGACTAGTTTAGTAACATTTAACGTTTGAATATATTTAAACTTGATAACCACTAACGTACCTGTACCTGTCCAATAATTATTGTCGTGCCAACGGCTCGGACCAGCTACAACTCCTGACCCACAACTCGTTCGAATGCCGGTCTCGTACGTCGCCGGCTCGGCTATAGCAGTCCCACGGCTATTTTGTACACGACTGTTGTCGGCGTCTGCTTTTGCGGCGGCACTCGAATGTTGTTCTATTCCATTATCAGCGGGCTCGTTACTATCAACTGTCGCTGCCCGGTCTGCTTCGTTCCGTCGTATAATGTGCATCAAATTTCGAACCGTGTATTTCGTTTGTAGCGGATTAGACTGCGCACGGCGACGTCTGGGCGGCAGCGGCTGTTGGCAGAAACGCTGCCGACGATCGACGTAAATTGTCGTGTCGGGATTGTCATAATGATTGTAGCCTGCATTATAATTTCGGTTTGCGACGGTGACTGGAAAGTTGCCGAAGCCAGCGCTACTGGCGCCGCTATACGAACAGCATACAGCGTCAGAATCGATATTCTTTGGCGTAACCGAATACACAGCTTGACAGCCATCGTTTTCGACCAAATTGAGCCGCACCGGAATACCGTAGAACGGACGCGATTTGTACATGATCTACAACGGCGAAATTTAATGATGTATATATTGATGTGAGCACTACGATCGAATAAGGCCATGCAATAACTTCCAATACAAAAATTATTGCATGTGTAACATAATATTAACAAAATGGAGCGAAGAGAGTTTCGTCAAACAGCGTTTATGTAAATGCGAAAAAAATATCCTTATAATTACTAATTATTGATTATACAATTACATTATATAATACTAATTATTATTACTAATTATACAGATTGATTTAGCAAAAACATTTTTTCATGATCCAAATACAGCAACATCAGTAAACACCCATCAACACTTTATACACAATAAAGAAGTAAAATAAGGTCTACAGAATCAGCTCAATATGACCCAAACATATTCTTTGGTTATGGCTAATAACCAGTCACGTTGAAAGTGCTGCCGAGAACTTGTTTTGTCAGGCCCCCCGTTTTTGACCCAACCCCAGCCCCATGTTAAAGGAGAAGAGTTGGAATCCATTTTCGAGCGCCCCTAACTACAAGGTACAAGTCAAAACTTTCAATGTTTAGGCTATCGCACAAGACGATGTGAAGTTGCAAGTTTGGCCTATGAATACCACGAGAAAAAATATGCAACATTAAAAGCAATGGACACTCAGAATTAAATCTGACGAAAATGGCTAAAGCGTCTCCTTCATTTCGGTGATATTATTGTCGTTCTGAGATTTTGAGGAAACTACACAGGAAAAAATCGACGATTGCAATATTGATCGAATTCACTAGCCGTGCCTCATCCAGCACGACAAAAATAACTTCCGCCGAGCAACCCGCGTCACACAGAATGTACAGGCCCCGCACTGACTAAGCAATTTCGCTGTGTTTACCACCGCTGCGAATTACCAGACATAAGTTGGTGTGTTATATTATTCCATAGGAATTCTGGAAATATGGACTGTTTTCGTTAGTCCTAAAAGCAAAATCCTGAAAGATTCAACTTTCTCAACAAATGTGCTATACTTACTTGTAATACATTATGATAATACTTTACACATTTAATAACAGCCTCAGTTCCCGCTTGACACTGTTTAAGTTACACAAGCTTACAACAATGTAACACGATCATAAATGGTTGGCTATGTTGTGGTGACTTTTTCAAGTTCAAACTTCCAACTCTAGTACATCTAACCAATACATACTTTGCAATGCTGACATATATATATTAGATTAAACAAGTTCATTTAGGATATATATACAGCTCTTTCTTGATTGCTTAAACAACTGCCATAAGCACGCATCCATCGGTGTTGCTTTGTTTGTTAGCATAACGTTGATTACGAAGACTACACTCAGTGTTAGCACAAAAATACTTCTCCAAGCATTTATTCTATTCACATTTTTACGGCGTAATTTGTTGAGTTAAAATAAACGCATATATAGGTGCCTATAGGGTGTAGGGCAACAGGTTTCGAAAACCCTTAAGCCATATTTACATCTGCCTCGTCGCATCCCGCCTGCCGCAGGGGAAAATTATGAGCGAAATTACAAAAAATTTGTAGGGGAAATTATGCGCAAACATTGGGAAGAATCGGGAAAATTATTGGTTAACTCCTGACTTACCCTACTTCCTGCCGGAACCATCTGACCCTAAGCCAACCGACACTGGATATATATGATATTATATAATATCAGCAGCGTAACGGATTGATTATCAGCCACAACGAAACAAAGGTGATGTGTTGTTGTAGGTACACACTGGATATCAACATCAAAGTATCGAAAATTTGGATAATTTCATTTTACATGTGTACACGATCGAATAAAAGCGAGTCTGGAAAGACAATACCCAAGCCAGCAGGGCTGCCAGCAGCTGGCTCAGGCGAATATGACAAACACAATCCGTGATAAATACATATTTACGACGTCAGCGCCGGCCCAGAATTTCTCTATGGTTCCTAAGCTTGGGCCACGAGAGCTTCAAACATAAGGCAGCAGGAAATATTCAAAAACTGATGTCGGCGCCGTATGGTCAGTGGAATGCCAACACCACCGTCGAAATTTACCAGTATTTTGGCGGTTCCTCTCAGGTCATGCAAGCTTTGT
Source organism: Trileptium ribeirensis (assembly GCA_030248225.1). Classification (NCBI taxonomy): domain Eukaryota; kingdom Metazoa; phylum Nematoda; class Enoplea; order Enoplida; family Thoracostomopsidae; genus Trileptium; species Trileptium ribeirensis. Next base: position 6,768 of record JASANE010002088.1, read on the forward strand.
ACATTTTGGGTTTGCCCTTGGTTTGTTGAGATGACATCAAAAATGATCGTCCTAACAAAAAAAGGATGTACTAAATTCAATGCTATTGCTTATATTGCGACTATTGATAATAAAATCCTACGTAAAATGACGTGCGGCCTACATAAATCGCATTTTCAACAAGTGAATAATAAATATGCAGCAAACACTAACGCTAATGCTTGAGAACATAAAAAATGCAATCATAATACCCCCAGTTGAACTGAGGTGATGACGTCTATTCCTTCCATCGAGGTCCAGTTCCAACAGCTTGAAGCTACCCCCCAATTCAAAACTTCCAAGTACTAGTAACTCTATCGAGATTGCAGGCTGTAGTGAAGCATAGGTACACCAACGCCTTTTACGTACACAGCCAATGAGCTCTCGATAGCATATGTCGATATGCTATATGTGGATATCACACAATACCGCACAAGTTAGAACAAAACTAACACCGGCAATAAGTTTTCCACGCCCCAAAAACCCCAATTTCAAGCTATCGGCAACGTAACAGGACGTAACAGCAAAATTAGGTATTTTGGGTCGATGAACTATGGCGGCGTCATACCCCCGTACCGTACCTATGGAACCATGTATCGCAGAGCAAAATGAACACCAGCAATGAGTTTGCCATGCCCGAAGACCCGCAAGTAAAACTTTTCAGCTGCCCAGGATGTCAGAACAAATTTTAGAATTTTGAGTCGAGGAACCATTGGGGCGCCGTACCCTCGTACCTCAAACCCCATAAATCCAGAACCGGAGCCTTAATCGAAAAACTAAAAAGTGGCATCGACATTTATCATTTTGCTACGAAATAAAGCCATCCAGATAAAAAATCCGAAAGTTTAGATTAGATAAAGATAATATTGCTTCCGTGAAGGGTAATAACATGGGGCAAAAAAACCCCACATTTTGACCCCTGACCCCGGAACCAGACCATAAATCAAAAAATGCTCCCTAAATCAAAAAAAGCTCGGGGATGTACACGGCAAGTCGATTATGCCGGTTCGAGCGAGTCCAAAATCATCAAAATTGGTTAAGTCGTTCCCGAGTTACGGCCGATCACACACATAGACACACAGACGGAATTTAGAAGATTTCACACCTGCAAAACACAATCTCCACTATGTTCCGAAAATTTCGGTCATGTGGAGATGCCAGATACACGTTTCATCTGGCAGATGTGATAAAGCGCAACAGACTGCGATTGCTGGGATATGTTCTCTGTATGGTGCCGGAGCCGGGCCGCATGAATTGCTGACAGCAGCGGACTCAGTTAGTTGCTCACGCCCATGAGGTTGCGCAAGAGTAACATGGAAACTACAACTGCCCAATTACGTCGAACAATTCTTTAGACGAATATCGCACTAACGGTGGTCCACAATATGATTCATGTAATGGCCTAACTTGTGGACAACCGTGACAAAGGGCGGGACATTATCAAGATGGAGGCTCCCTGCAATCTCAGAGCAAAGCACTAAGGCAAATAATTGTCGGTACCGCCATTAGCGCACAGAATGATATAGACACGCAACACTCCAAACTTGTACTTTATATTAATTACTGAGACTGAAACGAAAATTTCTCCGTGGTCAAAATTATAATTTGACTGCCATGGAGGTGTCCAATACCTCTGCCTCCCGGTAGAGTTGGAGTAATTAATTTATATAGTTTGAACACTGCTATATATTTCTTGCGTACTTGTGTTAACGCCATCACAAACTTGAATACGGAAGCGAAACTCACATGATCCTGCGAGAAGACCCCACTGCTCAATCGCGACCGACCGGTGCCTTTAATAGCTGTGGCATTCGAAAATGTTGTAGGCGTACTTTGGACATGGTCGATGTCTGACTTGGTTACCACAGCTGTAGTCATTTCAATTGTATATATAATTTTTATTAGTTACTATCTAATTTTATTGCTTAATAATGTCACAGATTATTATATATATAGTTGCACCTCTAAATTTGACTATGTACCTCCAAAAATTTAATGCATGAAACATATATACATATTTTGTAGTGTACGAAAGCGATGCGTTGATTTTCTCCCACGAAATCCATTATCACACTGCTGCTTCGCATTTTCACAGTTCGCTAATGGGTCCGAAGACAAACTTTTAGTTCTAGAGACACCTTAGTTTTTAGTGTTAGCACAAAATGACGAATTCAAAATATATAATTCAAACTGTTTGTTATCACTAATGGAGTATGTTAGTTAGAGAGCTATTGTACATAGAGCAGCTGTGTACACGATGTAGCACACGCATATATATACATGGTAATATCGAAAAAACGTAAAAACGTGAGGGTTCCCAAATTAGAGTGTAACTTCTACTCTTCTTCTGTTCGAAGTAACTCAAAAATTCCGAATATGCAAATAGTCTGCGACCATTCTGTTTTCTGTAAGCGGTTGCAAATTTGACAGTACAAAACTCCCAACTGGTGCTATTTAACGTGATTTATCGTTTTATTTTTTGTAAGAGGCTTTTGATATGTAAGCGCCAATAGCTCCGGTCATCCTAACCGTGTCTTTGCGGCTCAACCAATTCTTTATGCGGGGCCAAACCAAAACTACAGTTATTTTATATAAAGGTTTGTGGAACAATCAGAAAATAATGCATAGCTAAGCGAAAACCCGCCAAAAAGCTTAAATTCTATGAACAATTTATATACAATGTAATTATTGCATTATTTTGCTTTTGTATAATACTGCAACACAATCTACAATAAGGAATATTGTATTAACATATCATGTTACCAAACGGTATCTCCAATAAGATTGCGCGATTTTCAACAATGAATATTGTTTAACGAGCACTGAATTCTCGCCAAAAATGAGAACATTTTACCATTCAGGTATTGTGGTAAAAAACACGAAAACTGTATTGATTTGAGATCGAGAATGGCATACCAGCAGGGCGAAAACACTCTTACAGCTCCGATTCTTTGTCATATATATCCGATTATGCTTTAACAAGCAGTCGCGCATTTCGTGTTTCTTTGAAATTTGTACAATTTAAATTTATCCAGAAAACACCGATTGAGGATTCTAGAAATAAAAACAGCAAATACCTACGATTTGTTGCAGATTGTCCTCCCTCATGAGTAATATGTAATCAAATTTCATTATACAATTAAATATAATAAGAAGATCGAATGAATAGCCGTAAACGAAAAAAGCAAAGATCATATAGGTTTCAGTTGCAAGTCGACTTTACGAAGTAAACAGCATCGGGTGGTAGGATGGCCTGGAGAGGTTCGGAGGAGGGTTGGGGTAAATTTCTAAAGCTCAAAATTCTTCATCGCCCAAATTTTATGCCAATTTTCTTAACGTTTTATAAATTTTACACCAATCTTAGCCACTCGATACCCCATTTTCCCAATTTTCACAAAAATTTCCCCGTGCCAAAGGCTTCGCAAATCCGAAGAGTGCGAAGTCTATAAGGTGGGGCTCATATAGCTGGGGTCCGACATTAGGGATCAACTCCATCCTCACCAGTTCTCGATACCTATGGCTTAGACAGATTTCATACGTGCTTATAGGAGACAGAAGGGACTATCCGCAACTCTGAGGCGTCGGAAGCCCCTTTGGCGTGAAACACCGACACCTTCCTGGTAGACGGCGCCGAAGGGAATTATTTACGTGGCCGTTGGGAAAATTGGGAAATGTGAATTTGGAAAACTATTGAGAGGGACGGAATTCCGTCTGCACCCTATAATATGATGATGTAACTTAGGGTGAACAACTTAGTGTTTATTGCAGCTGATGGATGCTTCGACAGATTGCCAACACTCGGTATGGGAGAGCGGTTAAGCCCATTACAGCTTCTAGATCCGCCTCTGAAGCTTAAGCCTACGACTAAGCCATTCGTTCTCATAGGGAAGGGGGATAATCGCCCCTGAGGCTCGGACGGCCCCCTCTCTTCGCCAGGGCTTCGCAGACCCCCTGCTCCCGAGATGTTACTTGATCTCTCCTGAGGGACAGCACGCTTCTCCGCGCACCCAAGGCGCGCGTAACAATCTGGAACAATTGGCTATAGATTGACAAAATCAGCTAAAATCCGGAAAAAATTGACTAACATTAGACGAAAATTAGGAACAATTTCGAAAAAAATTTGAATCCCAAATGATTTCTAAATTTATCCCCTCTGCGACACTCCACCCTCCCCTGCCAATCGTAAACCCCTCTCCCCCTCCCGAGTACTCGCCAGCCCCTGGGACTGCAAACCTTCAGCATGTTTGATTGATCTAAACCTGGCATAACCCATAGGTGTCTATAAGAGGTAACGGAATTCGCTCAAGCCAAATCTGCCCCCAAAAAGCCTCCTGCCCTCTAGTCTGAGGTACCTTCACCCCCCAAAAAACAAACAAACAAAAACCACCACACCACAAACGCCAACCCCCCAAACAACACAAAAACAAAAAAAAAAAAAACAACCCACCCACCCACCAACCCCCAAACCCCCCCACCCCCCCCCCCCCCCCCCCCCCCCCCCCCCACACCCCCACCCAACCCCCCGACACCTACGCCTTCCTAAAAAACTGAGGAATAGTGCTACGTGTCATAATAAAACTTAAGCATTGTACCAGAAATTATAAGCATGCACAGGGTCCGACATCCAGGTGATATCGCACTTGATTCGGTAGGGTGCTTTGAGCTTGTCCAGGGGAACAACTTGTCGTCGAGCAAAGGGGAAGCCGTCAGGAGAAGGTAAATTTTCGAAATTTTTTGGAAATAAAAGCTTTCATGGTTTTTTCAATTTTTACCTTATTTTACATATTGTCTCCTTAATTTTGACATTTTTTCCAAAACTTTCTGCGTTTTTGGAAGTGCGATAGGTGGCTGTGCGGAACTTCGGAGAAAGAGGGTTGGGGCTTCCTGAAGGTGGATCTGTGCTCGTTACGGAGGGTGTCCGAGCGTGAGGGAGATCAGCCCCGCTGTGTCCTGCTTGAGCATGTATATGTATGCATGCATTGATTAGACCATAGCTGCTCGACGTCTATCGGCTTAAAGTGCGGAGTAGATGGGTCAGACGGGAAGAAATTTCCGCGGAGTGATAGGCCAGGGGAGGTAGGGTCAAAATTTCTAGAAACCCATATATTTCACCTATTCTATAAAATCAACAGTAAAGTCATTAGACTCATAAATCTGCTAATAATTAAAGTCCACTGAATTATTGAGCCCTTGTCCTATGAATTACTGTCCATTTCGTATATATTGATTGTTGAACAAACTTTGGTCTCGCGGCAGCTTTAACCTCTATCGTGGGATTAAATCCTTAGATTAATAAGCATTTAGAGGAATGAGTACACTATTAGCCATCAAACGCTACGTCCTTCAGCTTGGCCGGGTCGGAATATCCGCATCATGTAGCTCAGCAGTTTACATTAAACCGACAGTTTAAAAAGAGCACAAGCCAGCATTGACTAGAGCATAGGTGCGCGAGGTCCAACGAATTAGGGAACAGAGCAGATGATCCGGCAGGATGAAAGGTTCGCGGGGAGGTCGGCCAGGAGAGGTAGACTCGTAATGTTTAGAAACCCATAGATTCTTCCAATTTTATAAAATTAACAGTAATGCGATACAGCCTCATAAATCTACTAATAATTTAAATTCCCTGAAATGTTAAGCCTTTCAAGCATGAATTAAATGTCCATTCTGTTCATGTTGAAACAATTTCGCCACAGCTGCAGATTGTACCTCTATCGTGCGTTGAATCTTTAATTCAGATTAGTAGATGAATGCGCTACACTATATTACGATATCACTAGTAATATCATAATCAACTATTATACTCTAGGTGACATGATAAACTGAGTACAGGCCAGTGTATATCGCTTAGATTTCCCCGGGAATCTGCAAAATTTTATATACGTGAGAAAGTTTGATACGTGTTTAGAGAATTAGAAACTTATTTGATCTCGTAAGGATTTGAAATATCTGTAATCAAACCTGAAATTCCACTGGGTATAGTCAAAGAAACTAATAAAAACATGGTTTAATAAAAACACCTCATGTTAAAAAAATTGTCTAATAAGAACACCTTTAGGAAATAATTTGTATTGTACACATAAAAGCTAAATATATATATGTATTATTCTTGTTTTGGAATATTAAAAGCTGGATACTATACCGTTATGTTACACTAGCTTGCGTTGATGGGTCCTCCAAAAAACGTGAGGTCCACAATCCAGATGAAATCCGCCAACAGTTGAAGATGTGCGCAGTGGTCGTCTAAAATTTAATGCGAAGCGTCCAGACTGTATGGTATACCGTCAAGCCCCGAAGTAACCCTGATGGGCGTTACGTTATAACGTTAGAAAAAAGAACAGTTTAGAGCGGGTGTTCGGGGGGGCGGCAGCGTCGTCAAGTACAATCCTTAAACATAAATTGAATATCCAATGTCAACGTGTGGCTCCTGGACGACAAACTGTTTTTCTCTGAAAATGAGTGTTGAATCGTGACCACATCGTGTGTTATTTTTATATCAGTGCGTCTTTACGAAATCTGATGCACAGGGGGTCCTCCCGGATGTCGATACAACAATACGCCTCGACGATGGATTGATGAAGCGCTGTTCTTAGACTGGCTGACAAAGCATTTCATGCCTAACGTCACAGAAATCACGCGTCCCGTTATCCTGTTTATGGACGGGCGCTCAAGTTATATTAGTGTCCGTATCGCCGAGGCGGCATAGAATGGCGGGGTTCATCTTCTTATGTTTCCGGCTTACACATCACATGCCCTACTACCATTGGACGCTGCAGATTATGGTCCTGTAAAGACCGTATGGTGAAACATTCTGAGCGCATATTATTTGGAAAGCCGCCCTAAGGGATTGAACAAAGAGACACTTCCAAAGCTGCTTTGCAAGCTGTTTGAACAGACTTTCAAGCCTCAGCATTGTATTGCAGGGTTCTCTAAGGCTGGAATTTTTCCGCGGGATCGCACTGCCATTCCAAGGGAAAAATCAAAGTGTCTTCTTCATTTCCTAACATGGCGAACGAAGTTGTTCCAAAAAAATCCGCACACCGAGCAACACTGACCCGATGACTTCCGCAACTCCAACTAAATCAATCACAAGTGCAATTCGAGATGTCTTTCGACGTTCTGATTCGTATGCGCCGGTAAAGCGCCGTCCCGTTAACAGCCAAGAGGGTTTCATCATCACAAGTGAAGCTGAGAGAGCGCAATTGAAAGCGCCCAAACCTGGCAAGTAGTCCGCCGTGGTTTAAAAAAGACAGCGGGAAAACGCTTAGTTGGTCAGAAGTCGCCGACATCCACGACTTCGTCATCCTTTGATGAATCATCGACCTCAGATTTCGAACCCGAAGATGAAAACTTGTGCATTAGATGTGGCATTGAATACGACATGTCAGACCGTCAATGAGCAAAGTGCAGTTTTTGCCCGAGTTGGATTTGCTTCGATTGTTTGCCGCTGTGTTTCGATATAAAGGAAGATTACATTTGCGAACGTTGTGCTCGGAAACAATAAGAAAGATCCCATTTGCGCGCGTAAATTCGTTTGAATATTGTTTTTAAAAAACACAGAAAGTATGAGTATGAGAGTCTATCCTGTATCAGCGGTACATTATCAGTGTTCTTATTAGCCGCCATGGTAGGGTAATAAGAACAGCAGAGTGACCTTTGATTCGTGTGTTCCCTGCAGTTACCGGGATTAGTTTCTGTATGAGTATGTAGTAGAGATATGTAATGCTCAACCACAAGCGACTGAGGGCTCACACATAAGTATTCAATTCTACAGAGATTAAAGACTGCGAAAACTGTTCTTATTAGCCTACTTCACTATACCCATGCCCCACAGACACTGACTCATATTCAGTCAAAATTTGTATTCCCTTTAATAGTCCGCAGTCACTGAGTTCAAAACATTTTTAGTTAAAAAGGTCGATCTAAAACTTGATTCGTTTTTCCTGAATTAAAAAAGACAACCCGACGAAGCCAAATCCTCACGCAAGGATTTTATAGAGTATATGCCATTAAATAATAACAGATTAAGTGCGTTTGTTAGGGAAGCACATTCCTGATTTTGTTTTAAGCTTATAGTGCATGGACTCGAGGACCTTGGCTTTGGCAGCACATCGATTTACATTCTTCTTTTCGTTAGGGAGTTGTCAGTAAGCTTGTCTCCATACGTTCCAAAGTAGGGGTTTAAAAGGTTACCCCTGCGCTGGGGCCTCGGAGGTCCCTCCGCGCACGATGTTGCGAGTTCCGATCTGCCTCCCGAGCCCGAAGTTCTGGTCTAACTCCCCACCCGAGTGTACCCCTGCCCCTGGTCCCCCGAATCCTCCGTCGCGAGCGCCGAAGGTGCGTTCGAAAATTTTTTCCGAATTCTGTAAAAATAGTGGAAAAATTGGCAAAAAGGGGGGTAAAATTGGCAAAAATGGGTTGTCGACAGGAGGACGGAAAGTTCATCAACATTTTTTAGCGCACGCCAGAGGTCGTCCTCTTTACTCCCCGAGCGCTGCTACCCCATTAGACGAACTGTCACTCTCCTTTACCACTAACCCGGCTATCCTTCTGATACATCGAGCAGAATGTATAGCGTCTCATTATAGCGTAGGTAGGAATGTTTTTGCATTTTTGAGATAAACCAAATTTTAAGCAAAAATTTACACGAATACTGCTATATCCCGGATCATTCGATCACATATTTTACCGCTTTGTCACATGTAGTTTTGATGCAACTTGAGACATTACGCTGCGTTGCATTGACTCAGTTTGTTGTAGAGCATGCGTTTAAGTGCTAGTTTTTATTCGCTCGCGTTGTGAGAAGCCTAGGATTCGAACAACCGCGTGGTCATAGCTAAGTGGTTAGCGAGCGCAACTCTAACGCAAATGGCTTGGGTTCGATTCTATGCGCCAACAATACATTCCTCAACGATCATCGAAACGCAAATTAATTGTAAAGGGTTAATGAAAATTAAGCAGTCCGCCGGTTTAAGGGGCCAGGTAACTGTGAGGGGCCATACGTTATATTATTAGAAAAAAACTGCTTAGAGGGGCGGTGGGTTCGGTGGTGTAGCCACCCAACTTGGCTTAGGCTTAGCGTATGTCACATATAAGGACCTAAGCTTAGGCTAAGGTTTAGGCTTTAGTATATCGAGAACGGGATACCATGTATTACACTGATAAGATTGAACAAAAAACTTCATCGAACGGCAAAAATTGTTCATGGATTTATAGTTAGTGTTGCATCGAGGTCTAGAAAACAGCATAAATTCTGAGCACCGCTCAAGCCATGAAATTCGTATGTTTACTGGTGTTAGGGTGCCGGCCGAGCTCGCCACCCGAAATTCCAAAATTTAACTACTAGCAGGCCAACGAAAAACCTGACCTGTGCGCAACACGGCCAAGGTAACCCTGGGGGCTTCTCAAATTCCGGGAATTTTATAACATCAAAATTCCCAACTTCTGGGAATCTGATAACATTTAGGCAATGTCAGAATCTAATGAAACGAAATTAAGGAATTTTAGGGTCTGGGAATTTTGGAAATATTCGAATTTAAAAAACCTGAGAATTTGGGAACCTGAGAACTTTAGAATCTGGGAATATTGGAAATGATCGAATTTAAGGAACCTGGGAATTTTGGAATCTGGGAATTTTGAAAATGGAATTTAGGGAATTCGGGAATTTTGGATTCTGAGAATTTTGAGAATTTAATGAACCTTGGAATTAGTGTATTTTAGCCATTAGGTAGTGCCGGAAATTGAGAACCTCGGAGTATTTGAACTTGGAAACTTACATATTTGTGTAATTTAGGAACCTGGGAGTTTCGGAGTTATGAAAAAGCAAGGAATTTGGGAATCTGGAAATTTTGGAAATGTCCGAATTTCAGGAACTTGGGAATTTGGTTAATTTTGAAATTAATCATTTTGAAAATGTCGAAATTTATGGAATCTGGAATATTGGCATTTTGAAACATGACAATTTGGGTGCGAGCGAAATTATTGAACCTGCAAATTGTGATCCGAAAATTTTTGGGATTTGAGTAAACGGAAAAATGTGTGAATTCGTGAAAATGGGACCACGTACAATCAGGGACTTGTAAATGTGGTATTTGTGCAAATTGGGAAGTGGGTTCTGAAGTCAGTAATTTAGCCAAAACAGAATTTCTGGAAGAGCCGGCCTGCCTGTATTCCGGGCGCCCAGGATCCCCGGTGTTCTAGCCGGCCGGAGAGGCTGGTACAGCCGAGCTTCCAGGGCGGCAGGTTTTTCTACCAGATAAGTGCTGTCGCTATTGGCCTTGCTCTAAAATGTACGCCATATTTGGCAGTTGGTTGGCATAGATCAGGTACTTAGTATTTGCTAAACTGGAAATATAATAATAATATAAATATAGTATAATATAAATTGCAGCGTAAAGAGTATTGTGCAGGTTTACATGTAAACTATGTAGCAAATGTCACAATTAGATACATCAGAAAGTATCACAGAAAAATTTTGCAAAATTAATTTTGGAGAGGACCGCAGTACTGTTGTACACCACCCGGAAAAGTCACCTGCCGGTCGATCAGCCGGTCAACGAAACTTCCGACCGTTGCCACCACAGTTAATATCATGTAGTATAAAATACATATGTATATTTTTAAGTTATATGTGTCAACGTCAATGTTTAATGACAAACCTCTAAGCCGGTTGTTGCCCTAAATACAGTACAGTTTTGGGTTAGGAGCGGGATTCCGTACTTTAGCCGTATTTTAAATCGTGTTTGCGTGCAAAGGGCGTTCATCGCCCTTCGATCGTGAATTGACATGATTAAATAAACAACTTTGGTGTACGCACCTAAAGAGATAGCATTATTGGAAAAGCCACACTGTTATTAGCGTAAAGATCGAACCCGTTATCCACTCGCAAACCCACAAGGGTTGCTTTAATGTACAAATAAGAAACTATTAACATGTTTTAAGAATCAATCACGCTCAAAAATTTACGAGTTTTTGCGCTGAGACAGATGGCTTATCAGCCTCACAAAACTTTTATATATCTATGATACTCGTCAATTTTAAGGTGAAGTCAGAACAATCAATGGTGCTATATGCAACAAATGACAAGCAATTGCAAAGTCATCAATATACTTATGCCACAATATAACACATCTAATTTTATATATTAAATTTAATCCCGCTGGAGTCCATTCGATTTAATTGTGGGCCGGCTCAAATATTCCAAATTTCGGCTCGGGTCGTTACCAGTTGGCCTCGTCTCGGCTCGGCTTGGATGAAGTCATTTCTATAGCCGGCTTCACAGATCGGAAGCATAGAACAGTATATTACAAATCCTTCGAATTTGATGTCCGGCTGCTGTACGGTACGGTCGAACCCCTCTTGGCCAATATCGTTCCAGTTATTTCCTGTCCAGTTCAACATCTGGACATCAACAAACACCCTATCATGAAACAGATCATTCTGGCCGAGCCCATTGTATCCGCTCCTGAAATGGTCGACATCGACGTACTTATCGGGAGTGACTATTATTATGACTTCGTAAAGTGTGACCGCGTTCGAAGTGCGGACGGACTCATTTTTTCGTCCAGTCGTCTCTAGGCTGCATTGCCACAGGGCAGATTGATGTTCCGTCGCGAAAGTCAAAAGGTTTTACTTTCTTTCTTACCGGGAGAGTTTTAACTGGGTCACCTACTGTGGAAGTGGTAGCGCCGATTGAAAAATTTTGGAGTTTAGAAGATATTGGTGTGAAGACTCTAGTGGACTCGAACGACGATCAAACCGCACTGCAGTTTTTCAGCAGTATGCTAGATTCTTGACAGTTGACAAAAGGTTCCAAGTTCGATTGCCTTGGAAATCCGGTGCACCCGATCTTCCCTCAGATTTTAAGTTTGCGTTGGTCGTTGGTCGTTGGCCGACGCAACTCGTTGTTCCGACGAATTGGCCATAATCGAAGCGTATTGGAACTGTACCAGCACACCCTCCCACATCGGGAGAACAAGGGTGTCATTGAGCGAGCGCCTACGATACTTACTGGGGATCGTGTGCAGTAAATTCCGCATCATTGCGTAGTTGGCCCGGACAAATCCATGACTAGATCATGCATAGTGCATGATGCGTCAGCAAAATGTACCAAGACCAGTCCCAGCATCAATGAATGCTTACACCGCGGACATGTCATGCTGGACGACCTCTGTGGTTTACTGCTATGGTTCCGCATGCCGCCAGTTGCCATTGTCAATGACATAGAGAAGGCCTTCTTGCAAGTTAGCCTTCAAGTTTGCTGTCCGGACGTCACCCGATTCCTGTGGCTTTCCGATCCAAACGTTCCAGCGACTGGTGACAATTTGATCACCTGTCGCTTCTGAAGGGTCCTTTTCGGCGTCATATCGAGCCCGTTCCTTTTGGCGGCGACAATAGCACATCATTTTAATCGATCACAATCCGTCTTCCGCTGATGAATTGAAACATATTCGTAGACAACATCATTGTTGGCGAAAGTAGCACGAACGCCGCTAAAGCTCTGTATCGTGGTACTGTAAAGCGTTATTCAACGACGCCTCAATGAATCTACGAAAATGGTACGCGAATGATACTCGACTGTCGGAAGCCATACATCCGGACAATCGCGGTAATGAAAGTCCTCAAGCTTGCAGTGGAATGTCCTCGGCGAAGGTCCTCGGCTTGCAGTGGAATGTCCTCGGCGAAGGTCCTCGGCTTGCAGTGGAATGTCCTCGGCGAAGGTCCTCGGCTTGCAGTGGAATGTCAAAGCGCATAAGCTAGTAATAACATAACCTCTGGTCGGATTCCGAAGTGTGCTTTACGGTCTATATTGATTGTTTTCGTTCGTTTTGAGACAAAGTCTCTTTACCCAATCAACCACATTTAATTTGAAGCGATTCTGATGCTTCCGTATGTTGTTCGCAATGTCGTTAAATGTTCCACCGAAAAAGACAATAAACTGACCTCCTACGATGTATTGTTGATGACGGCCTTGAGTGTCGCCCAAGTAGAGCACCGATTTGCTTTAAAGTGGATTGATTAGTTGACAGTCCATAATTCTTGAAGTCGTTCGGAGACCCGACCACATAGTCGTATATCCGTTGCTGATGTCGCCGGAGAATAGAAGTTGGCTAAAGAAAGAATCGCCTTTCCATAGAGGTTGGGTTACGGAAACTACGAATGCCCTTCAACAGCAGCCACACGAATGCCACAGGAGCATACATCGTTCATATCGCTACTACAGCAGGTGAAACTGATGTAATCCGGGTCAACTGCCGATTCAAATACATCCGCTATCGCAACTCGAATGGTTCTGTATGGATTGACCAACTGATTCGTGATGACGTTTTTGTAGACTTCGGGGCTACGGAACTTCCAATCGGCTAAAATCTTGACACTGCTTCGTTGAACCAAATTTCGAATCAGTGTAGGATCATCAGCCAGTAACGTGTTTACTTTCAGGCGACGTTCGAGCTTACGTTGATATGTTTGTCGCAGCAAACAATAGAAGTAGCCGGCTTCGATTGACGTAAATTTATAACCAGCAATCGATAGACGAGGGTGCAGATGAACGTAGAACCGTGACAGCGGATGATCGATAGAAACAAGAATTTGATGTGCCATAGCCTCAAATTGCAATTGTACCTTTAATATACAAGTCATCGAGTACCAGTGGCGAGAAAATCATAAAATTATACTTGGATACATCCATCATTACTATTAGCTACATAATCAACCACGGATCAGTCCGGAGGGACGTAAGGCAGCGCGCTCCTGTCTACATCCATTGCGCCATGTTCAACACTATCTAGCTCAATTGGATACAGTAGCCTAATAGGACGATTTACATGGTTTCGTTTGGAAAGGCGGAGCGTTGCCGATCGGGTGACATTGCCGGATCCTTGCTTCAAAGATACGATTATACCCAACCTCCATAGTTTGCGCGGAACATTGGCGTCTTAACTAAAACAACAGATACCACCGCAGGTATGCACGTACAATGACCGCCCTTCCGAACCCTATCTAAGTCGCGTAATGCCAAGAGATACAGCCTCTGAAACCGTTCTCAAAACCTGTCAACAATTGCATGGATGCCCTTCCATCCCAAAATTAAGTCGTTGGCAACAACATTTGGCGGCTCCATGCCAGTGGCAGTGTACGAAATCGATGGCAATTCGGAACGGGGCCCTACCAAGAAGTAAGCCGGAGTAACAGGAGGCTCGCACAGATCGGTATTCACGTGTGTCAGTGGACGCGAGTTTACGCAAACAATGACTTCAACAACCACGGTGTGAAGTTCATCAAATGTGACACATTTGCGATCGTGAGAGGACTTGAGCGACTTCTTTATTATGCCTAGCAAGCGCTCGCACATCCTGGGCGTTAATTCGGTGATAAATTCGGCGCTAATTCGGGGCCCGGGTGGATACGTAATACTGCACAACAGGATTTAACTAGAACGTTGCGCCATCTGTTGCGCAGGAAGGTGTCGTCTGCTCGAAAGTTCCTAACGTTGTCAGAGATAACCAACTTCGTTACACCATATATCGCCAATAACCGTCAGAAACAAAGAAGAAATGCGACTGTTGTCAGTCGTTCAACGACTTCCACATCAATCGCTCGCACAAGTAAAGAGGCAAATCCACACCTTTTTAGAACCGTCGGCGTGTGAATCCCAAAACCAGAGGCCCCATATAATCGATGACAACGTTTTTGAACGGAGATTGCCTTCAAATGCGGCAATGGAAGAAAGGGTGGTGTTCGACACCACTTATGTCGCATTCAAAAACAAGATCGTAGAACACGCTCATCCTGACTACGGCCGTGGACAATCCAATACTCTAACCGGACTTATGCTAGCGTGTGCGGGACTCCACCATGATATAAACGTTCGTGACAATCGCGGATCACCAATTCGGTGAAGTGACAACGATTCGGCAGCAGCTTAGGATTTTTGGCCTCGCTGGAAGCTCTGCGAAAGCAAATCTGTCTCCACAACGGACTATACCGTTTGAATCCAGACGCAATCCATGTTGTTTTGCAAGAGGATGGTCTTCGAGAGAAGCAAACACGTTAGGAAAATACAGCTGCTGAATGCGTTGCTCCAAACATTGTTCGGCTGCGTCAATTTCATCTACTGTTAGAGTGCCAACTTTTCCACGCCGCAATTGCGGATAAATCTGTGTATCAATGCCGTAACTCTGAGCAACCTTTGTAGACTCGAAAACCGCTCGGTTGTCAACACGTCGGAAGCAACAGCAACGGTTGTGAGCGCCAAGCATCTGCTTGGAGATCCTCAGTCGTCTGTTTCCTTTTAGCAATTGTGGTCTCACGCCAATCAGTATCGGACATTAGCCAGTGTGGCCCTTGCCCTCTGCCCTCTGCTTGGAGATCCTCAGTCGTCTGTTTCCTTTTAGCAATTGTGGTCTCACGCCAATCAGTATCGGACATTAGCCAGTGTGGCCCTTGCCCTCTGCCCTCTGCTTGGAGATCCTCAGTCGTCTGTTTCCTTTTAGCAATTGTGGTCTCACGCCAATCAGTATCGGACATTAGCCAGTGTGGCCCTTGCCCTTGCCCTCTGCTTTGAGATCCTCAGTCGTCTGTTTCCTTTTAGCAATTGTGGTCTCACGCCAATCAGTATCGGACATTAGCCAGTGTGGCCCTTGCCCTCTGCCCTCTGCTTGGAGATCCTCAGTCGTCTGTTTCCTTTTAGCAATTGTGGTCTCACGCCAATCAGTATCGGACATTAGCCAGTGTGGCCCTTGCCCTCTGCCCTCTGCTTGGAGATCCTCAGTCGTCTGTTTCCTTTTAGCAATTGTGGCTCTCACGCCAATCAGTATCGGACATTAGCCAGTGTGGCCTCTTGCCCTCTGCCTCTCTGCTTGGAGATCCTCAGTCGTCTGTTTCCTTTTAGCAATTGTGGTCTCACGCTAATCAGTATCGGACATTAGCCAGTGTGGCCCTTGCCCTCTGCCCTCTGCTTGGAGATCCTCAGTCGTCTGTTTCCTTTTAGCAATTGTGGTCTCACGCCAATCAGTATCGGACATTAGCCAGTGTGGCCCTTGCCCTCTGCCCTCTGCTTGGAGATCCTCAGTCGTCTGTTTCCTTTTAGCAATTGTGGTCTGATGTCAATCAGTATCGGACATTAGCCAGTGTGGCCCTTGCCCTCTGCCCTCTGCTTGGAGATCCTCAGTCGTCTGTTTCCTTTTAGCAATTGTGGTCTCACGCCAATCAGTATCGGACATTAGCCAGTGTGGCCCTTGCCCTCTGCCCTCTGCTTGGAGATCCTCAGTCGTCTGTTTCCTTTTAGCAATTGTGGTCTCATGCTAATCAGTATCGGACATTAGCCAGTGTGGCCCTTGCCCTCTGCCCTCTGCTTGGAGACCCTCAGTCGTCTGTCTTCCTTTTAGCAATTGTGGTCTCTACGCCAATCAGTATCGGACATTCGCCAGTGTGGCCCTTGCCCTCTGCCCTCTGCTTGGAGATCCTCAGTCGTCTGTTTCCTTTTTTTAAGTGTGGTGTTAAGCCTATCAGTATCGGACATTAGCCAGTGTGGCCCTTGCCCTCTGCCCTCTGCTTGGAGATCCTCAGTCGTCTGTTTCCTTTTAGCAATTGTGGTCTCATGCCAATCAGTATCGGACATTAGCCAGTGTGGCCCTTGCCCCCCCCCCCTCTGCCCTCTGCTTGGAGATCCTCAGTCGTCTGTTTCCTTTTAGCGAATTGTGGTCTCATGCCAATCAGTATCGGACATTAGCCCCAGTGTGGCCCTTGCCCTCTGCCCTCTGCTTTGAGTACCTTCAGTCGTCTGTTTTTTCCTTTTAGCAATTGTGGTCTCTTCTCATGCCTACCAGTATCGCACATTAGCCAGTGTGCCCTTGCCCTCTGCCCTCTGCTTGGAGATCCTCAGTCGTCTGTTTCCTTTTAGCAATTGTGGTCTCACGCCAATCGGTATCGGACATTAGCCATGTGTGGGCCCTTGCCCTCTGTCCTCTCTTGGAGTCCCTCAGTCGTCTGTTTCCTTTTAGCTCTTGTGGTCTCACGCTAATCAGTATCGGACATTAGCCAGTGTGGCCCTTGCCCTCTGCCCTCTGCTTGGAGTATCCTCAGTCGTCTTGTTTCCTTTTTAGCGATTTGTGGTCTCACGCCAATCAGTATCGGACATTAGCCAGTGTGGCCCTTGCCCTCTGCCCTCTGCTTAGAGATCCTCAGTCGTCTGTCTTCCTTTTAGCAATTGTGGTCTCACGCCAATCAGGGTTGTATCGGACATTGGCCAGTGTGCCCTTCCCCTCTGCCCTCTGCTTGGAGATCCTCAGTCGTCTGTTTCCTTTTAGCAATTGTGGCTCTCACGCTCAATCCAGTATCGACATTAGCCAGTGTGGCCCTTGCCCTCTGCCCTCTGCTTGGAGATCCTCAGTCGTCTGTTTCCTTTTAGCGATTGTGGTCTCACGCCAATCAGTATCGGACATTAGCCAGTGCGGCCCTTGCCCTCTGCCCTCTGCTTGGAGGAATTCCTTAGTCGTCTGTTTCCTTTTAGCAATTGTGGTCTCACGCCAATCAGTATCCTCGGACATTAGCCAGTGTGGCCCCTTGCCCTCTGCCCTCTGCTTCGGAGATCCTCGGTTGTTTGTTTTCCTTTTAGCAATTGTGGTCTCACGCCAATCAGTATCGGACATTTCCCAGTGTGGCCCTTGCCCTCTGCCCTCTGCTTGGAGATCCTCAGTCGTCTGTTTCCTTTTAGCAATTGTCGGTCTCGCGCCAATCAGTATGGCACATTAGCCAGTGTGGCCCTTGCCCTCTGCCCTCTGCTTGGAGATCCTCAGTCGTCTGTTTCCCTTTTAGCAATTGTGGTCTCACGCCAATCAGTATCGGACATTAGCCAGTGTGGCCCTTGCCCTCTGCCCTCTGCTTGGAGATCCTCAGTCGTCTGTTTCCTTTTAGCAATTGTGGTCTCACGCTCAATCAGTATCGGACATTAGCCCAGTATGGCCTTTGCCTCTCTGCCCTCTGCTTGGAGATCCTCAGTCGTCTGTTTCCTTTTAGCAATTGTGGTCTCACGCCAATCAGTATCGGACATTAGCCAGTGTGGCCCTTGCCCTCTGCCCTCTGCTTGGAGATCCTCAGTCGTCTGTTTCCTTTTAGCAAATTGTGGCTCTCACGCCAATCAGGTATCGGACATTTCCCAGTGTGGCCCTTGCCCTCTGCCCTCTGCTTGGGAGATAACCTCAGGTCGTCTGTCTTCCTTTTAGCAATTATGGTCTCACGCCATCAGTATCGGACATTAGCCAGTGTGGCCCTTGCCCTCTTGCCCTCTGCTCTGGAGATCCTCAGTCGTCTGTTTCCTTTTAGCAATTGCTGTCTCACGCTAATCAGTATCGGACATTAGCCAGTGTGGCCCTTGCCCTCTGCCCTCTGCTTGGAGTATCCTCAGTCGTCTGTTTCCTTTTAGCAATTGTGGTCTCACGCTAATCAGTATCGGACATTAGCCAGTGTGGCCCTTGCCCTCCTGCCCTCTGCTTGGAGATCCTCGTCGTCTGTTTCCTTTTTAGCAATTGTGGTCTCACGCTTATCAGTATCCGGACATTAGCCAGTGTGGCCCTTGCCCTCTGCCCTCTGCTTGGAGATCCTCAGTCGTCTGTTTCCTTTTAGCAATTGTGGTCTCACGCTAATCAGTATCGGACATTAGCCAGTGTGGCCCTTGCCCTCTGCCCTCTGCTTGGAGATCCTCTTAGTCGTCTGTTTCCTTTTAGCAATTGTGGTCTCACGCTAATCAGTATCGGACATTAGTCAGTGTGGCCCTTGCCCTCTGCCCTATGCTTGGAGATCCTCAGTCGTCTGTTTCCTTTTAGCAATTGTGGTCTCACGCCAATCAGTATCGGACATTAGCCAGTGTGGCCCTTGCCCTCTGCCCTCTGCTTGGAGATCCTCAGTTGTCTGTTTCCTTTTAGCAATTGTGGTCTCACGCCAATCAGTATCGGACATTAGCCAGTGTGGCCCTTGCCACTACGCAGTATTCTCGACGACTGTTTCGAAACTGCATCCTCGGGATGACAGGTCGGCCGGGTTGTTTAATGTTGCAACATATCTTCGCTGCAGACTGTTGTGTAACCGAATTTCACGGACCCGATTCCGTACGAACGTAGTGGACATGAATTCCTTTGACAACCAGTGTAGCACACATTCGAATTGCGACAGCGGATGCAATTGAATCGGCAGTTGACTCGGGTTACATCAGTTTCATCTGTTGCAGTAGCGATAAGAACGATGTATACTCTAGTGGCATTCGTGAGGTCGCTGTTGAAAGGGCATTCGTGGTTTC
This sequence comes from Trileptium ribeirensis, assembly GCA_030248225.1. NCBI lineage: Eukaryota > Metazoa > Nematoda > Enoplea > Enoplida > Thoracostomopsidae > Trileptium > Trileptium ribeirensis. Next base: position 26,077 of record JASANE010002088.1, read on the forward strand.
CGAAACCCAATATCAATGAAAAGGCACTGACTTTTGTTCTCCGGCGACATCAGCAAGAGATATACGACAGTGTGGTCGGTTCTGCGCACGACTTCAAGAATTATGAACTGTCGACTAATCCACTCTACAGCAAATCGGTGCTCTACTTGGGCGACAGTCAAGGCATCTACAATACATCGTGGGTGGTCAGTTTATTGTCCTTTACGGTGGAACGTTTAAATACATTGCGAACATCATACGGCAGCATCAGATTCGGTTCGAAGATTTTCGAATAATCGTCATATCATGCGGTGTGAACGACATACAATTTCGCGATAATAACGCGTCGACCGACGCGTGGTTGACAATAGAGGACGATATAGTTCGCCAGGATCAGCGGCATCACATTCAGCACCTCATTGTTAAGCTTATCATCCGTGTTCTGCCGCTGCCTCAAATAGGGTTTTTCGGATTTCATGTATGTGCGATAGGCCAGCATCGGATTTCCATGTGTCAACTGGTCAACAAATAGCATCGAATCCCTTCATGCAGGAGGGCCGCATTGTCGCCATAATTTTTCGATCTCTTTGGCTTTTTTCCCCTCAATCCGGCGGGGTTCCATGAGTTATGGCGGGAATGGTGCAACTTGGCCCTGCACTTGTCAATTCCGTTTGGGTTGACTAGGGAACGTCGAAGTCATCGTTGGATTGCCGGGACTTGGCGTAGACAGCCGTGAGCGGTGTAAAATACCATGAATTATAAGTTTAATCACACTGTATCGTTTGTAATGTCTCAGTAAAAGTGTTGGTCAGCGCTAAAGCGTCATGTAGAAGCATAAAATCAGGTCGATAGCATGCATCAAAAAGCTTCGTGGAGAAGCTGCGTCGTTTGACGAAGAGAATTTTTTGGGGTAAAGTTGAAAATTTTATGAAATTACATGCGACTGTCTATATCAATTTGTTCATTTTTATTGCAAGACATTCAATAGATTGATTATTCAGAGCTGGCTACATTGTATTTTTGTTCACGTCGGGTGAAAATAGGTTCATTAGCTTGTTTTGGGCCCGGAGTGTCACGAACGATTTCGTGATTTTAACATATCTTTGACAATTTAGCTTTCGGTTTCTTTTGTTTGAAAACTAATTTGCATAATATGCAGTGTCTCTTTGGTAAAAATGTACAAGTGTTTTTCTTTTGGAGAGAGAACGATGAAGTGTGCTTTGCGGTCTCTATTGATTGTTTTTCTCTCGTTTTGAAAAATAGTCTGTTTACACAATCATCCACATTTAATTCGCTATACTGCCTATCAACTGAAAAGGGCACGTGTCTTACCACATTTGTCCACTAAATATGCAAATAAGGTGACGTAGATTGGTATTTAATTTATATACGCTCATTCCGAAACCATTATAGGTCGTCAGGTACCATGGTCTCTAGGCTTCGTTCTAAAATGTAAGTTGTTTCCGAGGCTGCTTGGCATAGATTAAATATTTATTGTTACACTGAAATAAATACTGCACCGTAAAGTGCATTGTCGTTTTACACGCAACTGTGTAGTGGATGAAAGCAATTTCCTGCGTAATCAACCCGAACAAATTTATATCTTTCTAAAAATATCCCATAAAAATTGGTAAATTAATATGAGAGAGGTCTGCCAACTGCAATGTTGGATACTAGCCGGAAAGTTGCTGGCCGGTCGTTTTTCCGGCTGGTCATTTTCCGGTAGGCCGACTTACCAGCCACCGGCCGGTAATTTTACCGCCTTGCCGGCCGGTCCGCCAATTGAAAATCTGGCCGATGCCCAACACTAAGTACCGGTGTTTGGCACGTAGAGATCGCTTGTTAGATAATAAAAGATGTTGATTGTGCTGGAACGATTCCTGGACAATTCCCTTACGCCGCGTTATAAGCGCTAGACAATATTATGAAACGATTATTTCTTGTTTTATCAGTCTAGATCGTATCGATTGTTGATTAAAGGCCAATAATTCCGACTAAATTTATTGCGATAGCGCACAATCCCATGTCATCACAGGAAGTGACTGAATTCGATCTTGCTATTTAATATAGAAAGACCGTTCGTAACCATTTAGTTCTTAAATTGACACATTTGTCAGCGCGTACAATGAAAAGCGATGAGCTAGCCGCGAGCGTTTGCGCGTGGATTGTTGCTCCTAGCGTTATGAGTTTCCTTAAAGACAGCTTCCTGACATAGTTATTTTAACTCAGAGTGAATCAGAAAAATCTTCAGGAACTCCGAGTTTATTGCGTCTACCCGCCTTCTCCCATAGGTCTGTTTTTCCGACCTTTCCAATGGAAAATGTTTCTGGGCTCTATCTTCTTAAGGGGGTTTAGGAGTGAGTCCTAAT
>JASANE010002089.1:0-13598 GCA_030248225.1 Trileptium ribeirensis
TTTTGAATACTTTCCTCGAAATAGGATTTATTGAAAAGCGCAGGCCACGCCATAAATAATCCGACATTAAACACTCAGGGCCCGTCGGGACACTTTCATGTTTTATTTCAAAACTCACTACGCTAAAATAGAATTTAACAACTTCCGATGAGTCTAAGATAGGGAATAGCGGCTAAGCTCCATGACCTGCGAGCAGGTGTCGGTGCTAGCCTCCCTGGGGGACCTCAGAAATCATACCCGATACTAGACACGTGCGTAACCCTTCGGGCGGGGTCCGAACACACCCCGTGAAGCGCGCCTGCGGCCTGCTAAGCTGCGTAGCTTCTTGGGTCTGACCAAGAATAGGTTCAAAATTTAGTATTCACGGTCCACCCTTGAGGTTACGATAGCCGGGGTCGTATGGGCATGGTGTTAGGAAGTTGCGCCATGCAGCTGCGTCACCGGTTATTACATCGTATGGGGGCCACGCCGTGAGGCGTCAATTTTAGTTCAACCCCACGTAGTGAGTCTAAAATTTCGTTTAAACCATAGGCTGTGAGGCGTAAATCCCTCGCTCGACCTATGCAGCATTCACAGAAAAATGCGTGCAAAAACCGGGCAGTTTTGTCTCTTACAGCCGTCCGTAAGAGACAAAAATCTCTTAAAGCTGGCTGTATAATATTTTAGTTTCATACAGATAGCTATAAGACACTTTTGTCTCTTATGACCAGCTATAAGAGACAAATGTCTCTTATAGCTACCCGTAAGGTTTTGAAGTCTTTTACAGTTGGCTTTAAGAGACTTTTGTCTTTAACAGCAATGTATTACAAACTAAAATCTGTTATAGCTGCCTTTAAGATACTTTTGTCTCGTATGGCCAGTGGTTAAAGACTATTATCTCTTGTGGCCAACTCTAAAAGACAAAAATCTCTTACAGACGGTTGCAAGAGTTAAAATATCTTACAATTGGCTATAAGAGACAAAAGTGTCTTATAGCTATCTGTATGAAACTAAAATATTATACAGCCAGCCTTAAGAGATTTTTGTCTCTTACGGACGGCTGTAAGAGACAAAGCTGCCCGATTTTTGCACGCATTTTTCTGTGAATGCTACATTAGCTGTGTCATACAGCGCCACTATTTGACTCCATAATATAAGCAAAGTCGAAATCCATCAATCCGGAGATGAGTTATGAGTGACAGCGATAGACAAACTAAATTGTCATGATTTTCCTCTTAGCGCTCTCAGTGAAAATTACGATTGCTTCGCTCGCTCCGTTTTAATTATATATCTGCAAACTACGACTACACACTTCAGTAGCAAGGGTCGAGATCGATAGATTAAATATATATTTTAAATTATGATTATCTTATATGCTACCTTAGAGATTTCCCAATGTAGGCTCGGATCGGCTCTTCATATAACATGAAAGGCTTGCCAGAGCCAAAATTAAAAATTCTCGTTCCACTCGCTCGCTTCGCTCGCCAGTAGAATGAGCTCGCTTAAATGTCGTTCTTGTATTTGTTGTTCATTACTATCATAACATTTGTTGTTCTGGGCTTTCTAATCATCTTTTGGAACTAAGCATTGTGTTTAAGTTTAAACTTTCGCACGTATGTTTCTCATCGCAAAATTCAATATTGAGTTTAATTGACAAAGCATGCTGAAAATTCGTTTCGGTATTAGCAAGGCTTACTGTTGAGTGAAAATATATTCATTATTGGTGAAGCGCCTAGTGCGCCAATGCAGTCATTACGGCTACGAAAATGTCACTGATCCAGTACTATGTTTACTCTTCGCTCTACATTTGTATCACTATTTTTTGGTGGAGTTCCGCGTAGATGCTAAAGGTAGCTATGGCGCTTAATTGATATAGCATTACAAATTTCTGTGACACGTTCTTCTTAAAAAAGTACAATTTTCACATAGTTCTCCAGCTGTACGATGCTAGCGCTTTTACGAAAAGTCTTGACTCTTTTAAAACTAATCCAAATTAAAAATTCTTGCGAAACTTAACACCAATTTTTAAATATTACATTTAAAAGAGTGGAGTTTATTATTATCATTCTATATTTTATGTTACGCTTAACAATAACGCGCAATTTTTACCCCCAGAAAAGTATATTACCGCGCAGAATTATATAGATTTATTTAATGTGTTTACGAATATTAAAATTGTGTGCTGGTAACAGACGCTTCTGAGTAGTCACCCTCTCCTCTATGAGGATATTTGATATTTAACATTATACAAAAGCAACAAACTGATGATGTTGACATTGCCACGTTGATAATGTTTGGACACGTATCTATTAATACATCTAGAGGCGCTGTAATATATGGTTGCAGATGACAACATGTTTGATAATATTGTTGCATTGCTTGGATATAATTTCTCGGGTATGCAGTCCATCAAACTAAGCGGTATAACACATGCGATGTATAAAATTAGTTTCACTGTTTGTGTGCTACGTTACACATTGTCAAAACACAACATAAATATATTATTCTCTATATTCCCAATTGTGGAGTTTATGCTGCTGTATGTATTATGTAAACCTGCTTCATTATTTGATTCACTAGACTACGGTTTTGTGCGCAAGTGATGATCGTTTAGCACAGATACAGGTGGTTCTAATCAACCATTGATCGAGTTGACCTGTGAATCTGCGTTGTACAACGTAGTATCCTAAAAATGTTTCTACAATTTTAAGACAGCATCATCATGGCAGCCAAAGCAAAAAAATTCTGGGAGAACGAGACTCAGGGCGCTATGAAAATATGGGGGAGATAGCAATGGCCCAGTTCGATCCAAAAAGTAGTTGGGGAAACGGTTTGGAGGATTATCTGACAACCATTGTACGATTATGTGCGTGCTGGTTCCGGTGAATTTATAAATACATACACGCTTGCCCAACTTGATATATTTGTGTGATTCGAACTACGCTCGCTTCCCCAAGACATGGATTTATACACATATACAAAATTTCTCAATTTGTCGACTTCTTGGCGTGAGGCGCCAGACATAATAGATATATGTATATGACCACATGACTGAACAACTGAACACCAATCCACCACCACCCGCCCCAACCCGAGGCACCGTAGCCCTCCTAGGCTCAGTAAACTCAATAATAAATAAAAGAGTACCACCCCCTCTGATGCTGCATGCCCGGCCCATTTATTATATGCGAATGCCATAACAATTGTACTCTGTGCACGAAAAAAACAATACGCCTGTAATATAACTAACTCGCACATCTTTATCGTGACAAAAATACCCAACTTCTGATGACCGGCTCATTTATGTACTGGCACCTTTAACCTTTCCACTTCCGAAATCTTCCTATGGCTGCATAGCTCACTCTGGACCAAGCATTTAACCTTTGGTGGTTCTACGCACCATTCTCCTTAGCCACTATATTGATGTCAGCACGCAGTATTGTAGCCGGAGCAAACTAATGCTAGGTCACACCTTCACAACCTGCAAGTCTTATTTAGAGATCTGGGTATCTAACATGAAAGTCGCATATACAATAAATATGAAAGGAAGATGCAGCTTACGAGAACTGCGAAATTTAGTGTAGAGTACCCTGTTATCTAAGCGGATACCCGGGTATTGAGAACGTAGTGAAACGTAATGGAGATTGTGTGTTACAGAGGTGAAATCTTTTAAATTCCGTCTGTGTGTGTGATCGGCCATAACTCGGGAACGCCTTGACTGATTTTCATGATGTTGGGCTTATTCGAACCGGCATAGTCGATTTACCTGTATATCCTCTAGCATTTATTGATTTGGGGTCTGGCTCCGGGGTCAGGAGTCAAAATATGGGATTTTTGGCCCCATTTTACCCCATTTTAGTACCCTTAACGGATGCAAGGTTATTTTTTATCTTAACTTTCGAATTTTGTTCTCTGGATGGTTTTATTTCATACTAAAATGATAAAAGCCGATGCCACTTATTTTTGTTTTTCGATTAAGGTTCCGGTTCTGGATTTTAGTGGTTTGAGGCACGGGGTATGGCGCCCCAATGGTTCCTCGAACCAAAATTTGAAAAAATGCTCCGACGTCTTGGGCGACTGATAAGTTTTACCTGGGGGTTTTTGAGCATGAGAAACTCGTCGCCGGTGCTGGTTTTGCTCTGTGACCCATGATTCCATGGGCACGGGGTATGACGCCCCACGGTTCGGGTTAGAGGTAAAAGCGACGGTTTTTCACCTCATTTTAGCAACCTTCGCGGACGCAAGCATATTTTTATCTTAATTTCCGAATTTTTATCTCTGCTTGGTTGTATTTCATAGTAAAGTGACAAATGCCGATGCCTCTTTTTTGTTTTTCGATTAAGGGTCCGGTTCTAGAGTTATGGGGTTTCAGGTATGGTGCCCAATGTTTCTCCGATCCAAAATTCAAAAATTTGTTCTGACGTTCTGGGAGGCTGAAAAGTTTCACTTGGGCGTTTTCGGGCATGGAAAATTCATTGCCGGTATTGGTTTTGCTCTGTGACCCATGGTTCCATGGGTACGGGGGTATGGTCCCTCCAAGGTTCGAGGTCAGAGGTCAAAATGAAGGTTTTCACCCCATTTTAGCATCCTTCACGGAAGCAAGCATATTTTTATCTTAACTTTCAAATTTTTTCTCTGGTTGGTTTTATTTCATAGTAAAATGATAAATGACTATGCTTCTTTTTTGTTTTTCGAGCTCCGGTTCCAGAATTACGGGGTTTGAGGTATGGTGCCCCAATGGTTCCCCGACTCAAAGTTCGAAAATTTGTTTTGACATATTGGCCGGCTGAAAAGTTTCACTTGGGGTTCTCGGGCATCATTCAATCGTTATTGCAACATCAATATTTATTCGCAACGCTATTGTTAGAACCAAAAATAGCAAGCATTACACGCTGCAATAATATAACGAAAATATATTGTCTTTGCTATAGCTTACGGTGTGCAGTTCGCGCACGCAGATCTCTGTGAACGACGCATTAATGCTTTCGTGTGCAGTGCAGTGCATAAATATTTTCACCGAAATCTTATAACATGCGTTGATTTGAGCTAAAGTGTGGTATGCCGATGGTTCAAACGAATTTCTGCTCATTTCTGCATTATAATCTTGTGGCGACTATATAGTGGCGCTTTATGACACAGCTAGTGCAGCATTCACAGAAAAATGCGTGCAAAAACCGGACAGTTTTGTCTCTTACAGCCGTCCGTAAGAGACAAAAATCTCCTAAGACTGTCTGTATAATATTTTAGTTTCATACAGATAGCTATAAGACACTTTTGTCTCTTATAGTCAATTGTAAGATATTTTAATCTCTTACAACCGTCTGTAAGAGATTTTTGTCTTTTAGAGCTGGCCACAAGAGATAATAGTCTTTAACGACTGGCCATACGAGACAAAAGTCTCTTAAAGCCAACTGTAAAAGACTTCAAAACCTTACGGGTAGCTATAAGAGACATTTGTCTCTTATAGCTGGTCATAAGAGACAAAAGTGTCTTATAGCTATCTGTATGAAACTAAAATATTATACAGCCAGCCTTAAGAGATTTTTGTCTCTTACGGACGGCTGTAAGAGACAAAACTGCCCGGTTTTTGCACGCATTTTTCTGTGAATGCTGCATTACCTCGATTTGCAATTAGTCGCTTTGTATTCGCGACTGAAAATTTTTGAATTTGAAATTGGCTATTGCATTGATTGTTATATTTTTAACAGCGCTTTGTACATAGTGTAGTTTAAGAAACAGCGTTAGAAGAAGCTTTTAGCAGCTTAAGTTTACTCATGCATAGATCGTTTGACGTTGTGCTTGTTTGCAATTTTGGAAACGTTAAAGAACCCTGAAGTAAAGATTAAATCGGCTCAGCTACTGGCTGTTTCAGAGTAGGTGGTAGGGGCCCCTGGCACAATTTTTGGCATCAATACAATTAGTGAGACAGAAAAATCTGTGTTGTAAACAAAGACGGCATAAACCAAACATGTTATGTAGCCTAGACAAGATATAAAAACACCTAGGTTAAATGCAAAGACGCACTATTTGTGTTGGCCCTAGTGGGACTTTCCCTTAATATAATACAATGTAGTGTAAAAACGGACACAGCAATGTCCACGTCCATTTTAAAAACTATCGTGCAATGATCGTTTTGAGCCTTATCGCTAAGCCAAATGCAACAGCACAAAACTTATTATTAAATTAAACTCAATTAAACTGATGCGTATTTCGTACAGCATGAACAAATTCTTGAGCCTGGATCCTTTTGGTGCGAGTCTTGTACGCTAGCCACTACGCTGCATGGTAGCTATTGCTCGGGTCCCTAACGAATTTTCCAAATCGAAACAATAATATCACACGGTTCGCCACAAACTTAGTATATTGCATTGTTTTGAATTACCCGCTGTGACAAATGGGTCACTTTAAGAACTTTATGGCGATCAATTTATAACGCAGAATTTTTAAACAATGCACATATTAACTTTAAATTACAATGCCACAAATATAGAAAGCAATAGATTAGTCTGATTGTTAGTACGCTAGAACTGTAATGGAACCACAAGGAATTTCGAGCTTCCGCATGATTTCAGCAGTTCTCCCAGATCATAAACCTCAGCTAAATTTTGGCTTCCCTCAGGTGAAGCCCCATCATCTACCAGTCATGTTGAAGTGACATCAAGAACATCAAAAAATTCTACCTTCCAGCTAACTTGGGAGAATATCACCAGGGTTTTTGGTTCCATCAGGTTGGAACTGTGAGGGCCCAGCTCGAAGAACAGAGGTAAATTTTGATCCTATCGACAAACCAGAGAAGGATGGAATGTGCTTACGGGAAACGAAGTTTGATGCTTTTACAAGATTTTGTAGCTCACAAAAGGTTTTCGAAGTTGAAGACTACTTTGCCAGCAATCTGAATTAATTGAAAGTGAAAGTTTAAATCAAGACTTGAACGTCTCGAGAACGTGTATATAAATTGGCAACACATATTTTAGTACAGACAAACAAATTCACATGAAATATTTAATTCTAATACATGAATTTTGGTCAAGAGGCGTAATAGTAAAATATAGAATGTAAGGTTTTTCATACAGTTTCTCTACGAAAACGTTTCGCAAAATTTCCTAGTGTAATTCTCAGTCATAAGAATTTACAAGAACGTTCTTATTCAAAAGGCATATTATGTCACATGCTGCATAGACTACTACTAGGTATTACACGTACAAGGAAAAGGAATCTGAACAGATATATAATCATGTGCTTCTTTAGGTATGCGATCTGCGTAACGTGAACAGACAAAGGCGCCAATTTTCGTTGCAACAGATGTCAAAAATGCCACCGTCAGAGAAGATTATTCATTGCTAAGATAGTTTCGCCTTATTTAAGCTGAACTGTCGGAATTAAGCTGTCGTGTCGGGATTAAACCAACACAGTGTCGGGAATATACTACAAGTGTCGGGATTAAACAAATAAAAAATGTCATTTTTACATGATCTGCAGTAAATTTTTATTTCAAAAAGCGTACCAATCGATGCAGAACATCGTGGCGGGTCTGCGGATACCAAATAAGCCTAGCTTTTGCTGCAACTTCAACCTCAAAATGCCCTGCAAAGCTTAGTATTCGGGCCGCATTTTTTCATTTTTTATTCGAGATTTTAATGATGTTTGTATAAAGCTATAAAACATATTAAAAAGCCTAGAAAAATATATACAATTTGCAACAGTGGAAAAGGTGTAATTCCGTTGTTTTAACCCAATTTCAGGTTACTAATCATAAAAGAAAAATGACATATAGCCCCACCAATGCTAAATAATATTGCGTACCGAGTGAATATTTTATAATTTACCATTCTGCTAGATTACACAGAATCCAATGAAAAAACCAGTCCATATAAGATTGGTGTCATTAAGCGGTAGCATTGGTAGCATTAAGCTTAACACTGGTAGCATTAAGCTTAAACTAAGATGTATAATGTTATAGTTTTTAAACCAAGAATGACATTAAGAAGTTATGTGTATTGTCGTAAAACATTTTGCATGATACAATCTATGGCAAGAACTATAAATACTGTATGCAATTAGCATATTGTGAATTGTAACAATTTTGGTCGGTATATGACATAACACTGTATTGTCACTGTATTTTTATTTGTTTATGTATAAATACTTGTTGGTTAATTTGTGTATTATAATTCTCATATCTCTGATTGCGACACATGCGGTACCTCGTGATAAAGGAAAGAAGATTCTCTCGTAAAAAATAAAAATGAATTAGAAAAATCTATAATATTAAAATAATTTTTATCTTTTAAAGTAAAAAAATGTACGTTGAATATTTTGCTAAACAGTAGGAGACAATTTTTTGGAATTATGTCTGACCACGAAACCCATACCTACAGAGATGAGCGAAAACTTGCATATATGTTTCCCATGTGTGTATTATATGTGTATGAGGGTTGGTGTGACTGAATCGGAAGATAGAAATATCCAAAATCTTAAAGTTGCAACATTCAACTATGACTACTGCTTTTACAAGTACATTTGCCGGGTCGAAACGACCTGGTTATCATGTGCATGTGTGGATTAAGCACGACCGGTCATCATCGCGTTAAATGGTTATCATAAAACTTCTGCGCAATATTGTCTACGCGCCCAATGTGTTCAAACAAATGCGCATACAGTAGAAAGTCCCTCAATATCAGTGACAATTTCATTATCCACCGCTGATGTGTGTGCTGAAGTATGTGTGATCGTGGATGACGAATGGAGGATTTATAACTTTGAAAAGAAAACAAAAGCATTTCAATAACGAAAGAAGAATTGAATATTACTTCGAAACAATGAACAATTTATTTGTTAAAATGTGTGACCTATGTGTGCATTTCATGTATGCGTTATATCTCTGTCGTTTTGTGTTGGAAAATTTGAGGACAAATTTTATGCGCCGGAGGTGCAAATGTAACAGTGTAAAAGGTGTAATTCCGTTGTTTTAACCCAATTTCATGTTACTAATCATAAAAGAAAAATGACATATTGTTAATACCCAATGTTAATAATGCCCCCCCACCAAAACTAATATTTATAAAACGTCAATTAATAATTAAAATAGTGTCTTAAAAAATTGTACCTATTTTGCCGTCCAAAAGAAAACTGCTGCAAGTCCGAGATTTTCAAAATTGAGCTTTTTGTAGTTTGCATTTAAAGGTCTAGGAATTATTGCTGAAGTGCCGTATTTAACGAAGTGTAACATTTTAAATTTTGTACAAACTAATGCAAGTGCAGTCGTAGTGAAATTGTATGGTCGCGATAATGTAAGTCCAGGACTTACAGTTTTGCAGTGTTGTAATTTTGCACTAACAACGTAAAAAGGCTGCAACTTATGGACATGCAGCATTTTTATTTTTCGCTTCTCTATTGCCCTGTTGTCGATAAGGAATCCGAAACAGGGTTGTGCACCTTAAAAAACCAACGGAAAAATGGTTTTTTCCGTTTTTTTTCTGTTTCTTTCCTACCCCCCCTCCCGGAAAAAATGGGAAAAAACTATTTCAGAAATTTGGAATAGAAAATTATTGGAAAACCGTTTTGCAACAAAATATTGTACTCTTGGACATTATTTACACCCTTTTAAACAGCATTTACATTTGAAGCGTATGATTTATATGGTAGAAATGGTATAACTATGCCATCAACTAAATTTAGAATCTTAGCATAAGCATAGCTTTTCTCCTCCACAGCATAAAGAACTCTCTCCCGATGGTAAATTTAAAATAAATAGGCGCGGTGCGGTACTGAGTAAAGCTATGGAATTTGTATCGAGCATATGAAAGCAGTAAACTAGGCAGTCACCGGCCAGGCACACATGCCCACAGATACATATGGGACGGGAGTTGGTTAGTGGTTAGTAGGTTACCCATAAAGTCAGCCATCCCTCCAAGAAAAACAAAAAACCTAGGGTAACACCCCCTTGGTGGTTATCCACCACCATCCTACTCCATGCACCGGTCTGTTTACCTGTGGTAGATACCCGCAGGCATGTATGTTTAGTACCACTCATGTCACACAAGGCACGCCATGTCATAAACTAAATAGCTCGACTGTTGGATCGTTGAGTTAAACCACATACTCTATTGTGTTAATGTGTTCCAGCATCAGTTGCTGATCTGGAAGTTTGACACCAGTTAAGAGTAAGTCTAACAATACTGAAAATTATAATGCCGCAATCGACAATTTTAAACGTTATAAATGAACAATACTATTGTTACAATAGTTTGTTAAGTTTTGAGTTGAAGATAAATACGCAATTGGTTTATCGCTAAATGAAACAAACGTGTAATAACCGGTGACGCAGCTGCATGGCGCAATTTCCTAACACCATGCCCATACGACCCCGGCTATCGTAACCTCAAGGGTGGACCGAAAATACTAAATTTTGAACCTATTCTTAGTCAGACCCAAGAAGCTACGCAGCTTAGCAGGCCGCAGGCGCGCTTCACGGGGTGTGTTCGGACCCCGCCCGAAAGATTGCGCACGTGTCTAGTATCGGGTATGATTTCTGAGGTCCCCCAGGGAGGGTAGCACCGACACCTGCTCGCAGGTCATGGGGCTTAGCCGCTATTCCCTATCTTAGACTCATCGGAAGTTGTTAAGTTCTATTTTAGCGTAGTGAGTTTTGGAAATACAACGTGAAAGTGTCCCTAGAAATTTGAAGCTCAAGATGAATTGCCTGCTTAAAAATCACAGTATGCTCCGTGTTAGAGCATTGACCTATGTGGCCCCCACAGGGTTCCGACGAGCCCTGAGTGTTTAGTGTCGGATTATCAATGGCGTGGCCTGCACTTATCAGTAAATTCTATTTCGATGAACTTAGTCTGAATCCTGATTGAACTTTTCATGTTATAGCCAGAACAAATTTTAACTTTTTTCAACGTTATTTCTCAGATTTTACCTGTCATTGATTCCGGAGAAACGCGAAATAGATTTAACAGAAGGCCCTGCCCGTCAGGGCTTGCGACATTCTCGCCCACAAGCCATGGTGAACAGGGCCTGCTCGTCCGAGCGGACAAACCATGAAGAAAACCGAAATTCCTAGCGTCTCGGAATGAAATAAGCCTGAACGCGATGTCTAAGATACAAAGTTTATTTACATAGATCAACAGTTATTGAGGGGCGAGTGTTCCTAGGGGGCGGGACAAATAAAACGGATCGGGGAAGCCTAGTAATACTGCGCTATGGTCAATGCGGTTCAACGCAACATAGTGGCACGGGACGTAAAACAAAAAGAACAAGGGAGGAGCGTACGGTTATTCGCCAAGTTGCGAACTAGGGGCGGTTATCCCTGCTTCGACTCAATATTAGCGAGCTACTCAGCTATGCAGTGCACTAAGCAGGGGCCCTAGAGTGCTTCAGAAATCGCTCCTCACTGCAGGTCGCTCTGGGCGACGAATACTTAAGATGGGCGGAGGGAAAAGCGGTGTTCGGGGCTGACTACGCGGGCTCGACAGCCTAGTTGCAGAGCCATATAAGGTAACACTGACTCCGGAAATTTATCCTCCAGATATATTCACATCTGCGCCTATGCATAATTTCGCCCTATAGCGTTCGGCATCCCTACCTACCTAATAGTACGACTGACCGAACAACGAAAATTGGGGGGGGGGCAAATGAAGTAGAAAAATGGAACAGTTTCCTGTAATTCAAGCCGACGGGACACGATCGGGGTTGCAACCTGGCGTGAAGCGTCCTTTTAAACATCTTGCGGGACAGTCCTCTAGCCAGTTGATTTTTTCTTTAACTTTGATAGCCCGTCAATTTCGCTTTGATTTTGATGTTGGGTTCTGGGTGAGGCGGCGAGTCCTTTTCTGACGGACCATACCTATCCAAAGGCTAAATTAGCCTTGTTTCCTACTTAACAGGGTCGTTTGCACTACTCGGGCCCTAGGCGATCGGCCCGGGACGCGCTTGCGTCCTTTGGTTCGTTCGTCGGCTGCTTGTCCTTTGACTCTCCCTAACGCCTATCTTTTCTTATTACACTGCAGTGTTGCAGTGTTTAAACTGCACTGTAGTGCAGTTGAGTTATCACCAACGTAATAGTAAACGTTGGTGTGTTCCTATGGCTGAATGGTTAAGACAAATAGAACTGCAGCGGACTTGAATTCTCCGTGCAGGTTCAACTCACACTACGGGAAAATGTAACTGGCTGATACTGAAACTATAGAGAAAGCGAAACAGGGCATACATAGTACACAGCCTAACGGGCACTCATGATAAATAGTGAAACCTGGTTAAACTCAGCGATCGACTCGCTCCAAAAAGAAAAAAGGGGTTTTGCTCTCGCCCGGTTTGGGGCCAAAAAGGCCAGGGCGAGGAGGTAAGTTTTCTTTAGTTTTAGAAAGTCTTAAAATTTTGTTTAAAGGCGGGGACACAGTGTGTTCCTCCCGCAAAGGCGAATTCTAGTAAAGGTTCAGGGGTAAAATTTTAATTCTGTTTCCTGCTGGCAATGATTTCTAGGGAAAACCATTGCGAATTGCAATAGCGAACGTTGGTAAACTTAGTTGTTTTGATCGCATTTTTATTGGTGTCCAAAACTGGCGTATTACCGCCAAACGATGCCCCATCGACACCGTCCGTTCGAGTTCGGCTAAATTTTGCTCAGCTGGGGGCGTGAACCTCCAGCTTGTGTTGATCACGCGAGACAAGAGGACACTTGGAGGTACTCCGGTCAGTCGTCACAAAGAAATTCGCACTCAAATGAAATACTTACAGAATTGATTCAAATACCCTACGACCGAAGTCAAACAAGTTAAACCGAGACGTTCCCTAGACAGCAATCCGTTTAGACAGCAAACACCTTAAGCTCAAGTGATAAGACCTAGAATTTGATCGGTCTTTTGTATTCCCAAATTTTCTTAACTCAGGAGCAAAATGAAATTTTAAGGGTTTCCTAAAACCCGACGGAGGCTAGTCCTTCGTCCCTAATCTGCATTTCGGTCCAAGCTCAAACACGGCATGAGCATTGGACGTTCAACTAAACTATAAATTTGTAAAGCAAAACAGCAAAACCATCGAACGATTCCCTACTTTCCGTGGCGTACACATTCAAGAAATTTTACCGTGGTCGGCTCAGGAAAAAATCGTGGATCCTAACTCAAGGGAAGCAAGTCATGTAAAAAGCCTGGACGAGAAACGTCCATTTTGTTGTGCCTTACCTAAGACCACGGGGAACCAGAAAGACTTCGAATTAGTTTGATCAGTCCTCACTGCACTCCGCACTGATATGCCTTAAATCGCCTATCGCCTCCTATGTCGGAACTCGATTCTCGAGGTTGATTCCAGTTAAGATCGTGTGTAGCTTTTCTGAGGGGACGGGGTGGGTGAAACCTGAACGCGATTGATTCTACTTAGGGGCAGGGAAATATGCTACGTTCATGAAATATTTAAGAGAATGGTCTGTTACTCTTCATCCGGCAGGGACACTAAACCCCTGCATCCACTAAACCGTCACGTACTTACGAACTTTGATCCCTGGGGCAGCACCAGCTGAACCCCCTTCGCGAGGCATACACCTACGCGGAAACCTTTGTCAATCGAATCGATCCGAAGCGAAAGCGAAAAGCCAAAGAAAGCAGAGCCATATGACAACT
>JASANE010002091.1:0-21762 GCA_030248225.1 Trileptium ribeirensis
AGAAAATTTACTAATTAATCAAATACAATTTCTAGTGCAGAAAATTTTTCGCTTAACATTATACTAATGCGGATGCGTGTTCAAGGTTTGGGCACGGAAACCCCTTTTGCCTTTACTAAATTTCTACATATGCACTCTAACAAATGTTTAAATTTTGAGTTGTAATTCGGGTACAAAAACAATTCACGCGCACTAGTTAGCGAAATATATGTAGCATCAATATGTGCTTACCAGCTGCTATACTACATTCGCGGCTGCCGAAATATATTTTCTTGAGTATGTTCAACAGAAAACAGATATCAGATATTCAACTAAATGTGCGGATTCTTGACTAAGTAGTGCTCTATTTTTAGGTATTCACGTGCAGGAGATTGCAGTGCTTTACCGCAGACATTCACGTAGCCATTTACGTATTATGGCGTTTTGTATTACTTACATAACTATGGAGCAGAAACACTACTTAAAAGCATTTCCTCGTATATAACCTATATGTGTAGATTTATCACTGTTAGCTCCTATTACCTGCAAGGGCTAATAGGTACATATATTTCTGCCGTTTTACAAGTCGTTTGCAGATTATGTATATACGTTAATCTTTTTAACTGCAATCAGTGGTGAAGATTCTATGCGATGTTTGTTAAACCGTGCGCATCTGCTCATATATAGGCATGCATGGAACTTAACTCGGTTTTTGTGTATTAATTTATTTATTACTATTAGTATTGTTTATATATTTCTTATTTTTAAGTGCATGATTTAGTTGTTTATACGTACATACGGTTTGTCCAATTACGAAGTGTAAGGTTTATGTAGACCAGTATTGTGTGTAAAGTTGTGTTCTCGCGATTGTAGAAATAAGTCAAGCGAGTTTTGTACACGCATAATTTAACACTATACTTGTGCATTCTTATGGAAGTGCGCCGTTTTATATTGTAGGTATCCTTGGATTTTCATTTCACTGTAGACCATATTGTTGTTTGCTTAAGTCATTTAATGTCATTTTCCTAATTTGGATTCTGTTTGTATTCAGTCAAAGGATTAGGATCAGCGCAGCGGTTGTTTTTTGGCTATCGCCTATGCTTGCCGATCGTGAATAATGTTGTACGTCGTATCTTTAATTTTCAGATGATTTATTAGTTATATATGTATGCATTTTAGTAGAGTCAATCCTTGACACTCCATTATGTTTAGAATTTTCTTGATGCGTTTTCACTCGATTCGTGTCTGGTTACTGTTAATTATTATATTGATCGGATACTATATATTTACTAGGTTTTGTCAGTTTACGTTTAACATTACGTAAGTATAGCATACCGTTTTGCTTATATATTATCTAAACAGTTTTAACTTCAAGGATTGTTTGTATTTAAGAGACGATTTCAACACATAATATATATAGCACTAGTGGATTACCCGGGACTGCTCGCGCGAGCGCATTTGCGATGTTTTATCAGATGGAGTTGTATTTACATCTTTTGCATGTGTATATACATTTACCAGTATGTGTCTGCTGGTAGGTAACAATCGTAATTCTTTGTGACGTCGTCACTGTACTTTTATATTACGTAGTTTCTGGCAAGGCCTGTGATTAAATTATTGCGATGCCGCGTACTGTATTAAATGTTGATAAAAGTCTCGCACAGTTTCTGACAATCGAAATATTGTTTTGGTCGATATTTAAGGATTTGAAGTTATAAAAACTGTCATCGTTTAAAATAGAACCACTTTGGGTTTTTTATTTAATTACTGATTTGCTATACATGACGAACAGTTGTATTGCAGCTACTTTTTATGCACTGCTGCGAGTGGAGCCAAAATATAATGGTAATAATAGATTGAAATAAATTGCATAATGCTACTTGAATTCTAAGTTTAATTTAGAATGGCATTTGGATAAGTTGCGAGTTAGTATTTAAAGCCAGTCGCGCAAGCTAGAGGGTCATCGGTCAAAAATCGATCTCGATTGGCATTTGAAAGGTTGCCGCCATAAATAAGTCGTTATTATTAAAAATTACTTATTTTCGACTTACATTTCATAGATTGTTTTCGATCAACTATTCAATTTCATCACATAGCGTTTGCGTCGTACTGGTACTGTTTAGTTACCAATGGGGTAGACTAAATCAAACAGTCTGCTAATAATGGCTTTTTATTTTCCGGAAACTAATCAGTAAAATGCTAGATGGTTTTCATGAATCGGTTTGAGATAATATTTTACTTAGCTGCAGCCTAGGTATTTAAGGCAGCATGCAGTATGCTCGTGGCCTCACTTTAGTTCTACCGTCGTAGAGTTCGACAGTTGTTTGCTCTGCGTCACTCTTATCCGACAGTCTTACAGTTTGACGATTATTTCGCTGCTTCAGTTATTCGTTAGGTATTCCGCGACAGTTTGTTCGTTGGCTGGACGTTCGTTAGTTATACTTTTGTGGTTACCGTAAGTCAGTCTTATATTGTGGTCTGGACTTTGCGATGGTATTAACATGTTACTTCTGTTCCTAGCGGCTCAAAGAGGTTCGACTTTAGCACATTTGTATTATGGCATAGCTGCTTATCGGTTGCTCGCTCAAACAGCATCTCAGCATCCTATTATTCGGCGATTATTGTGTATAGTCACGCGGCTCGTAGATCTTAATGTGATACAAACATATGGTATGAAGAAGTGAAGATAGAGACACGAGTCATAGTGATGTTGAGTTTTAAACAGAACGTACTTGCATTTGCGATATTTTAACAAATATTATATTTATTGCATTTAGAGTTTTTTGTGATTGATCAGTTTGGTGGGTATTGGTTGTGTTGTGGATTTGTACGTACGTACCTTTATCATCAACTATGGAGGTGTTTGTTGTGAATTGCAGTATATGCATATACAGTGACTATTGTGTTACGCCGCGTATACTAGTATCGCTGAGAATAAGTAGAGTGGACTTGTTTTGTGTATAATCGCATATACGCTGATAGTATTAGAGTCTAGAGGCCAGGCTGAGAGAAATATTCGAGTAATTTGATGCAATTATTTGATTTACGCTGCACATCGAATTAAGCATCAGAGTAGATTGCTATTCTTAACGACAGTCGGACAGTCCCAATAGTCCAGAGTGTATAAATTCTTCTAATCCATAGCGTTCGATTGTTCATAAAATTACCAGACAATCTCTTAAATCTGAAATAATCCCGACATATATTATGCACGTCACTAAGCTGAATCGCAAGTTATAGCGGTCGTGTGGAATAAAGATAGCCCGAACGTATGGTGTATTGTGCATCGACACTTACTCTTCTAGGCACGGCGGATGTGATAATATACATTGGACAAAATCGTTAAGCTCGTTTTTCAGGCTCCACAAATTATCGCTTCGAATTGCCGATAAATCGTTTTTGGAGGAATTTCCATTTGACATCGGAATATTCTTTTGAAGCTAAACGAATTATTAATAAACAATATCATGGAAATTAGAATCAACCTGTTTGAAAACTTACAGCTAACTTTAAAAAATATCTGTATGGAAAACCATCTTAGTGACCACCCAAACACTAAAAACAACAGCAAAGTATTCATATCGCAATGGGATAACTTTCTTTGATGGTATGTTAGACGATTCAGTATACTGAATTGTGGAGTTCGCGGCATAAAGGAATCTTCCTTCGAGCGAGCATATATAAACCATGGCTGTCAAAGATCCGTGACTTATCGGGAATAGATGGTCTCGTCGGGGGAGCATCGGATCAGAAGAAGTCCTCGGAGAGTAGAGTATCCGGGGGTGGGAAGGTAAATTTTTTAATGATTGAGAACTTTCAAACAAAGTGTTGCGAATGACGAAATTCCGGACGAAAGCCGATTTGTTGACTATCGAATGCTAGAAGCGGTATTGTCATCACAATAAGTTTTTATTCAGCAGCGAGCTAAGCCGACACGCATTTATTTGTATGCGCAGTGATAAATTTTATCATATCCGTCCGGCCAGTTTCAATTTAAATATCTCAAGTAGTAACTCGCAAAGCGAAGGGAAACGGAGCTAGTCATTTACACTGCGCTTAGAGAACATTTCGTCGTTCGAAATTTTGGCCCCTGGGCCCATTTAAAGTCTCACAATAGCAATTATAGTTCGGCAATGTTTTTCGCATAGCAGCACTACGTTCATTTCGTGCCGAATAACCAAAAAACTCCATTTCTTCTCCGACAAACTAGAACAAAAATTTTGATATATCACCAATTTTATGAAAAAAATATAATTTGAAAAAAAAGTTTACGTTGTCAAGCCTCCAAATACTTGCTATATTTGACGCATACCAAGGCAATATAATTGCTTTTATCATAATTAGCAACAACAAAACTTATGGAGAAGCACATTATAATGATCTAAATATTATATATTACTAATACTGAAAAAGTGGCAAAATTTGACTCTAATCTAGAAACAAAAAATTTATTAGTTTTTTTCACAAGATCAAGCTCTGCAAGCTAGGAGAACCCACACCCAATCTGGAATTTACAGACAGTAGAAAACAACATGTTTTCAGCTGATAACCCATATATTCACGCCAACAAGTGAACTTTTGATTTGTACAAAGTTTTCAAAAAATTTTAAAAAAAAATTCAAGGGTGTTTTTAAACTCTGTGTCTTCACTCGAAATGGGCTACTCTGACGAAACAATGCATATGAATAAAGGTGCTCACGATGAGAAATTCTGTATTTTTTCGGGTGCTCACGGCAAGACTTTTAAAATAAAATGTCGGGCGACTCCAAATGGCCAAAAGTCAGAGTCTTTCAACTGATGTCGGTTTTATGAAAATAAGGTACTAATACAAAGCTAGGTAGAACGATTCATTTCATTACACGCCGTATAAAAAATGCGAAAAATCCATCAATCTGATGAAGAGTTATGAGACGGACCAAAAGAAAAAGAATCGACGAACAGACGAGAAACGGACTTTTTCCCAAAATTAATCGCCATTTAAGGGAACTCAGCTTCAATAAATAGCAGCACTAAACTTCCCCTTGCACCCGTAACGAATGCAGGACGCTTAAAATATAAACATTACAATGTTGGAACAAGGTTTTCCACACATAACTGCTTCTCCAAACTATATATACCAAAATTATAGGTGAGGTAGTGACCTTCAGGGATCCCTCCAGTTCGGAACTGAAATGAAAGTGCCTGAGCCGATGGCACGACGTAATATCAGAATCCCCTCAATCGAAATGCTGGTATATCGCTAGTGGGGCGTGGGGCCCTCATGATATGCTAGCACCTACGTTTTTGCGGCCAAATCCAACCTGTCCCTCCATAAATTTTCGATGCCCCAATTCATTGTTCCCCCAGAAAATTTTTTCGAGAAAATCACGGCGAAATGTAATTGGTTGAACAGGGGTAGACCCTTCTCGTGCGCTCCTCTGGGCTGCCCCTCTTCGTGCCAAAAAAAACTTGCCCTTACCTAGATCCCAAAACTGTGGTACCGCCAAAATCTATATATATAACTGTAAGAAAAATTTTTGTAATTTACGAGTGATTTCAATTCAGCATATTTAAAAAGATGATTTTAGCGTTTTTTGCCCCGCATGCAAAATAATTGATTTTATAAAGCAGGGACGAATTGAATATTCTTTAGCCCATTAGAGAACTACTATCTTACAAGCGAAGGTGAGACGGCGCAAGCACAGTCTAATAAATTGGGCATTTTGTAATAACTAGTAACAGCCTTTGCGTTTAACGTATATACTACACTAAAACCTCCGTAATCCTGTACAAATTAAAACACTAAAGCCTCGTCGACCCTAAAACCCATCGAAAGCAACTGAAAACTCACGAACTAATTGCGGACTCTAGATAAACCAAACCATCGTACCCAGCGTACAGAAAAACGTACATAGACAATTTGTGGTGCCTTGCAAGCAATACGTAACCAAACAACTGTACACAGACTACATATATTCCGTCGGTGATCGGGTTCAATGACCCTAAACCCATAAAAAACCTATGAAAAGACATCACGAAATGAATCTAGATAACCAACTTATTGTATTCAACGTTCAGAAATACCTATATATATATGGACCATTCTCGATGCATTGCACGCCATACATACGTAACCAAACATATGAAAACATGCTAAATTTTGGAAATCGGGTACGTTGACCTTAAAACCCTAAGAAATAGTACAATATAGTCAAGTTGGATTCTAAATAGCATAACGATCCTGTTCAGCGTGCTTGATAACGTAATAAGCACTAACTGTAAAGGTAAAAGCACGCAATACAATGCCGAAGTTTGGTAAAATTGTTAAATATTTCTATCAAAGGATGACGAACCGTATTCGGGCCTACAGTGTCCCCGAGAGTGGTCCCACAAAGAAGGTTCCCCCTCCCATATCTAGAGCATCCAGGATAATTTATTTTGCTTTATTGCGCACGAATTCGTCAAACAAATCCAACCTTACCACTTCGTACAGTCGATGAAATTCGTTATATCGTCTGAACAAGCACGACTGATGTTTTCCGTCATTCACGACTATCTTGTATACCTGAAACAGAAAACGCTCTTTCGATATCCTGCCAACCAAACTCATCGTTATTAACGCTCAGGTCGTTTGCCATTAATATCCCCATATCCCAGCAAATCATTTTTGTTATATGTTAGCTAATGCACAACTCGATTGAATGCAATATTAAACATGATTGAAATTGCAGGATATTATCTTATGCTATATGAAACGTTAAGATTGAATATCTTAAGTTGGAAAGCCGACCGCTGCAGTATGATTTAAAAAAATATTTTAAAGCTGTTTTTATTTCCGATGAAAGGCTAATTTATGTGAACATAACCTTTTAAAATTAAGAATCTTTGTCTGGCTTCACTGCCACAGTCTTCTGAAAAGTGGGCGCGGAACTTCGGTGGCTAAATCTTCATTCTTGGGAGAAATTTCAAAGTGGGGGAGACACATTTTGCACAAAAAAAACTAAATATTTCTATGTTTTAATGTAGTTTTACTACGGTGTATGTATTTTCAAGCTATAAAAGGACGTTTTAGCATTAGAAACAGTGGTAATTAATATTTTAAAAAACATTTTTGCATACAAAAACATAAATTATGACACATAAATATTTTTTGGATTTAGTTGAACATGTTGGTTTCGGCTGATTGGGGCGGACATGGGAGAAACCTTACGAGCATGGGGGTACTACCCCCACCGTGAACAGGACAGTATGTTTATATAGATGGTCAGTAAACTAGCGCTGCAAACAAAACTCATCCCAAATAACCATCGATATTCGCAATAGTATGAACTCCGCCATGTATATACATCTCCCGACGTGAAACAAAGATCCAAGGTCTAATATTTAGCATATAAGGCGGTAGTAGTGCTAAATGGAACAATTAAATTCGACCACCACCTAATGTGAGCAGCACCGCACTATATTATCTCGAACAACGAGCAAGCAGCTAAAGCAAATCGAGCAAGTAGGCGCTCATTTCTGATCACACACAACTATATATTTACATAAGTCATAAAATAATTGTAATTAGTTACTTAAAAACAAAAACAGCATGACTCACCGTGAATTTCTTTAAATATTGAATCGGCATCTCTTGTAAACGACAAACAGGACACCCGAATTACTAAATTGGCAAACGATAATTCATCCATTAGAACAAGTTTATTTTGCTGCATCAAACTTTTAAAATGTTATTCTGAAATTATTTGTGAAAAACATTACATCCCATATCGAACTGCTCGAGACATTACAGTAACATGCTTTATCCAGGCACCGACTGGAAAATATTAGAAAACTTCTAGTTATTTTTGCAAGGAATACATGAATTTTAGTTCCAGCTTTCAATATTGGAAACATGTGTAGCTCGAACTATGATCTGTAAATAATAAAGGTCGGTTTAAAATTTCTTCGCCTCGAGATAAATATCCCATGCGAGTAAAGTGATCATCACGTTCGACATTGTCATTTCGTTTCAAATACGTACATAAAATAATTGGGGCTTGAGATATGAATTTACAGTATTGCCATTCTTCCACAGAGTATGTCCACAAAAACAACATGACGGTCCCGCGGACAAAATTACAGCGGTTAAAATTTAAAGCACCTATGGCTTTGGCCAACATACACCTTGGGAATATAACATGATGTTAGTACCATGGAGCTCGGATCCTATTGTCGCCATGTCCATGGTTCTTTTGGGTCCACAGGTCGGGTCTGGACCAAAATATTTAAGAGGAATCCAAAAAAATTTATGCGGGAACCAGGGCAATTTCGGCTTCAAAGTCATAGGGTTTGCTAATAAATTCTATTATAAAGTGCAGGCTTTCAGCTGTTTGTGCCGAGATAGTTGGTTTCATGGATGGCCCTCAACTTTTATCCTCGCCTGGGACATACAGAGAATCATGGCTATGTAATTACGTTTCTTTATAGTGTAAAAATTCATGAAATTCTAGACCCAGCGT
The DNA here is from genome assembly GCA_030248225.1 of Trileptium ribeirensis. NCBI lineage: Eukaryota > Metazoa > Nematoda > Enoplea > Enoplida > Thoracostomopsidae > Trileptium > Trileptium ribeirensis. The sequence continues at coordinate 8,460 of JASANE010002091.1, forward strand.
TTAAGACCTGAACCCAGGTCCTGAAACCCCCGGCCATGTCGAGCCAGGCAACCATTCATTTTCTTTTTAAACAATTCTAAGTTCCTAATTTTCATAAATTAGTTTTAGTTACTAGCTAACCTTATGTTTATATATTTTAATTTTATTTTTGTAGATGTTTGGGAGTCGTGATCGTTTGCATTGAGTGGTGAATTCGGCATTGTGGAATATATTATTCCAGGCTTATCCGCCAACAACTGTTAGCTAAGGACGGAGACCTTATAGGTCGAGACCTACGCGTCATAGTATAGCTTTATTGTTGCTTTTGTTGTATATGTGATATACGTATGGCGGGTGATCGGCAATCGAGGTACAAGATTCGCACTTCCGTTTTTATCGGATCGAGTTGGCACGCAAAGAATTGCGTGAATTGAGATTGTTCTTGGTTCAATATTTTGGTATTCCAAGATAGTCGCGATGGATACCACGAAAAATCAACGATCACATTGCGCATAGGTATAAGTAATATTATTTATAGCAAAAATACAAGTATTCGGGCTTAAAAAATTATGCCGCAGGATAGAATGTAATGGCACATAGCTTAATTTAATACTATATAGATAGTGTCAAAATCGCCCGAGTTAGCCAGAGTGGTTAACTTCGTGAGCGTCAGGGCCGAGTATAGGTTGTGGTATTAGGAACGATCGATGTTATGCTTCCATTCCTTCCTCAAAACCACCCGTTGGCATTCTCCTGTGCGGGGGAGACAAAGTTTCAACTAGGATGTCCATTCTCGGCACTACCTAGTTCACTCGACTGTCTCTCGTTGGATCCGCATACAGTCGCTGTTCCGACTGTGGTATCTGGTCCCAGCTTCACGGCCGTTACAAAACCACTGTATTCGTCATTCGGCATCACAACCGTTCTTCGCTCAGGCCTACCACAGGCCTTTATTTTTATGTACTGTATTTGTTTTATACATATTCTATATATATTTTGTTTTTTCACTGATCAGTACCTAAATAAGCAGCGCGCACTAAATTGGCAAGTACATGAATGGTTGCCGGCTCGACATGGCCGGGGGTTTTTTCAAAACGGACCCTGGGTTCAGGTCTTAAACGCTGGGTCTAGAATTTCATGAATTTTTACACTATAAAGAAACGTAATTACATAGCCATGATTCTCTGTATGTCCCAGGCGAGGATAAAAGTTGAGGGCCATCCATGAAACCAACTATCTCGGCACAAACAGCTGAAAGCCTGCACTTTATAATAGAATTTATTAGCAAACCCTATGACTTTGAAGCCGAAATTGCCCTGGTTCCCGCATAAATTTTTTTGGATTCCTCTTAAAAATATTTTGGTCCAGACCGACCTGTGGACCCAAAAAGAACCATGGACATGGCGACAATAGGATCCGAGCTCCATGGTACTAACATCATGTTATATTCCCAAGGTGTATGTTGGCCAAAGCCATAGGTGCTTTAAATTTTAACCGCTGTAATTTTGTCCGCGGGACCGTCATGTTGTTTTTGTGGAATACTCTGTGGAAGAATGGCAATACTGTAAATTCAGATCTCAAGCCCCAATTATTTTATGTACGTATTTGAAACGAAATGAAATGTCGAACGTGATGATCACTTTACTTGCATGGGATATTTATCTCGAGGCGGAGAAATTTTAAACCGACCTTTATTATTTACAGATCATAGTTCGAGCTACACATGCTTCAATATTGAAAGCTGGAACTAAAATTCATGTATTCCTTGCAAAATAACTAGAGTTTTTGAGATTTTCCAGCCGGTGCTGGATACAGCATGTTACTGTAATGTCTCGAGCAGTTCGATATGGGATGTAATGTTTTTCACAAATAATTTCAGACTAACATTTTAAAAGTTTGATGCAGCAAAATAAACTTGTTCTAATGGATGAATTATCGTTTGCCAATTTAGTAATTCGGGTGTCCTGTTCGTCGTTTACAAGAGATGCCGATTCATCAAAGAAATTCACGGTGAGTCATGCTGTTTTTTGTTTAGTAACTAATTACAATTATTTTATGACTTATGTATATATAGTTGTGTGTGATCAGAAATGAGCGCTACTCGCTCGATTTGCTTTAGTTGCTTGCTCGCTGTTCGAGATAATATAGTGCGGTGCTGCTCACATAGGTGTGGTCGAATTTAACTGTTCCATTTAGTACTACAACCGCCTTATATGCTAAATATTAGACCTTGGACCTCGTTTTCACGTCGGAGTATGTATATACATGGCGGAGTGCATGTTATTGCGAATATCGATGGTTATTTGGGACGAGTTTTGTTTGCAGCGCTAGTTTACTGACCATCTATATAAACATACTGTCCTGTTCACGGTGGGGGTAGTACCCCCATGCTCGTAAGGTTTCTCCCATGTCCGCCCCAATCAGCCGAAACCAACATGTTCAACTAAATCCAAAAATATTTATGTGTCATAATTTATGTTTTTGTATGCAAAAATGTTTTTTAAAATATTAATTACCACTGTTTCTAATGCTAAAACGTCCTTTTATAGCTTGAAAATACATACACCGTAGTAAAACTACATTAAAACATAGAAATATTTAGTTTTTTTTGTGCAAAATGTGTCTCCCCCACTTTGAAATTTCTCCCAAGAATGAAGATTTAGCCACCGAAGTTCCGCGCCCACTTTTCAGAAGACTGTGGCAGTGAAGCCAGACAAAGATTCTTAATTTTAAAAGGTTATGTTCACATAAATTAGCCTTTCATCGGAAATAAAAACAGCTTTAAAATATTTTTTTAAATCATACTGCAGCGGTCGGCTTTCCAACTTAATATATTCAATCTTAACGTTTCATATAGCATAAGATAATATCCTGCAATTTCAGTCATGTTTAATATTGCATTCAATCGAGTTGTGCATTAGCTAACATATAACAAAAATGATTTGCTGGGATATGGGGATATTAATGGCAAACGACCTGAGCGTTAATAACGATGAGTTTGGTTGGCAGGATATCGAAAGAGCGTTTTCTGTTTCAGGTATACAAGATAGTCGTGAATGACGGAAAACATCAGTCGTGCTTGTTCAGACGATATAACGAATTTCATCGACTGTACGAAGTGGTAAGGTTGGATTTGTTTGACTAATTCGTGCGCAATAAAGCAAAATAAATTATCCTGGATGCTCTAGATATGGGAGGCGGAACCTTCTTTGTGGGACCACTCTCTGGGACACTGTAGGCCCGAATACGGTTCGTCATCCTTTGATAGAAATATTTAACAATTTTACCAAACTTCGGCATTGTATTGCGTGCTTTTACCTTACAGTTAGTGCTTATTACGTTATCAAGCACGCTGAACACGATCGTTATGCTATTTAGAATCCAACTTGACTATATTGTACTATTTCTTAGGGTTTTAAGGTCAACGAACCCGATTTCCAAAATTTAGCATGTTTTCATATGTTTGGTTACGTATGTATGGCGTGCAATGCATCGAGAATGGTCCATATATATATAGGTATTTCTGAACGTTGAATACAATAAGTTGGTTATCTAGATTCATTTCGTGATGTCTTTTCATGGGTTTTCTATGGGTTTAGGGTCATTGAACCCGATCACCGACGGAATATATGTAGTCTGTGTACAGTTGTTTGGTTACGTATTGCTTGCAAGGCACCACAAATTGTCTATGTACGTTTTTCTGTACGCTGGGTACGATGGTTTGGTTTATCTAGAGTCCGCAATTAGTTCGTGAGTTTTCAGTTGCTTTCGATGGGTTTTAGGGTCGACGAGGCTTTAGTGTTTTAATGGGTTCAGGATTACGGAGGTTTTAGTGTAGTATATACGTTAAACGCAAAGGCTGTTACCAGTGATTACAAAATGCCCAATTGATGAGACTGCGCTCGCGCCGTCTCACCCTCGCTTGTAAGATACTAGTTCTCTAATGGGCTAAGAATATGCGAATCCGTCCCGGCTTTGATAAAATCAATTATTTTGCATGCGGGGCAAAAAACGCTAAAATCATCTTTTTAAATATGCTGAATTGAAATCACTCGTAAATTACAAAAATTTTTCTGACAGTTACAGTATATACTTTGTGGTACCACAGTTTTGGGATCTAGGTAAGGGCAAAGTTTTTTTTGGGGGGACACGAACAGGGGCAGCCCAGAGGAGCGCACGAGAAGGGTCTACCCCTGTTCAACCAATTACATTTCGCCGTGATTTTCTCGAAAAAATTTTCTGGGGGAACAATGAATTGGGGCATCGAAAATTTATGAGGGGACAGGTTGATTTCGCCGCAAACCAGAGGTGCTAGCATATCATGAGGGCCCCTCACGCCCCACTAGCGATATACCAGCATTTCGATTGAGGGGATTCTGATATGACGTCGTGCCATCGGCTCAGGCACTTTCATTTCAGTTCCGAACTGGAGGGATCCCTGAGGTCATGACCTCACCTATAATTTTGGTATATATAGTTTGGAGAAGCAGTTATGTGTGGAAAACCTTGTTCCAACATTGTAATGTTTATATTTTAAGCGTCCTGCATTCGTTACGGGTGCAAGGGAAGTTTAGTGCTGCTATTTATTGAAGCTGAGTTCCCTTAAATGGCGATTAATTTTGGAAAAAGTTGTTTTTCTCCGTCTGTTCGTCGATTCTTTTTTCTTCTGTTCGTCTCATAACTCTTCATCAGATTGATGGATTTTCGCATTTTTTATACGGCGTGTAATGAAATGTAGTTGTGCACCTAGCTTTGTATTAGTACCTTATTTTCATAAAACCGACATCAGTTGAAGACTCTGACTTTTGGCCATTTGGAGTCGCCCGACATTTTATTTTAAAAGTCTTGCCGGAGACATCGAAAAAATACAGAATTTCTCATCGAGAGCTACACCTTTATTCATATGCATTGTTTTTGTCAGAGTAGCCCATTTCGAGCTAAGACACAGAGTTTAAAAAACACCCTTGAATTTTTTTTTAAAATTTTCTAAAGTTTTACAAATCAAGTTTTTTACTTGTTGGCGTGAATATGGGGTTATTTAATTCGCTAAACATGTTGTTTTTACTGTCTGTAATTCCAGATTGGGTGGGTTCTTGAGCTTGCAGAGCTCTACTGGTGAAAAATTTAATAAATTTTGGCTCCAAGATTAGTCAAATTTTGCCACTTTTTCAGTATTAGTAATATATAAGTATTTAGATCATTATAATGTGTCTATAAGTTTTGTTGTTGCTAATTATGATAAAAGCAATTATATTGCCTTGGTATGCGTCAAATATAGCAAGTATTGGAGGTCTTACAACGTAAAAATCTTTTTTTTTTCAAATTATATTTTTTCATAAAATTGGTGATATATATCAAAATTTTTTGTTTTTAGTTTGTTGGAAGAAGAAATGGAGTTTTTTGGTTTTGGTAGACTAAAATGAACGTAGTGCTGCTACTAAAACATTGCCGAACTATAATTGCTATTGTGAGACTTTAAATGGGCCCAGGGGCCAAAATTTCGAACGACGAAATGTTCTCTAAGCGCAGTGTAAATGCACTAGCTCCGTTTCCCTTCGCTTTGCGAGTTACTACTTGAGATATTTAAATTGAAACTGGCCGGACGGATATGATAAAATTTATCACTGCGCATACAAATAAATGCGTGTCGGCTTAGCTCGCTGCTGAATAAAAACTTATTGTGATGACAATACCGCTTCTAGCATTCGATAGTCAACAAATCGGCTTTCGTCCGGAATTTCGTCATCGGCAACACTTTGTTTTGAGTTCTTAATCATTTAAAAAATTTACCTCCCACCCCCGGATACTCTACTCTCCGAGGACTTCTTTGATCCCGATGCTCCCCCGACGAGACCATCTATTCCCCACTAAGCTCACGGATCTTTGACAGCCATGGTTTATATAATGCTCGCTCGAAAGGAAGATTCCTTTATGCCGCGAACTCCACAATTCAGTATACTGAACTCGTCTAACATACCATCAAACTAAAGTCTATCCCATTGCGATATGAATACTTTGCTGGTTGTTTTTAGTGTTTGGGTGGTCACTAAGATGGTTTTCCATACAGATATTTTTTTAAAGTTAGCTGTAAGTTTCAAACAGGTCTTGATTCTAATTTCCATGATATTGTTTATTAATAATTCGTTTAGCTTCAAAAGAAATATTCCGATGTCAAATGGAAATTTCCTCCAAAACGATTTATCGGCAATTTGAAGCCAGAATTTGTGGAGCTGCGAAAAAACGAGCTTAACGATTTTGTCCAATGTATATTATCACATCCGCCGTGCCTAGAAGAGTAAGTGTCATGTATACACTGTAATGTTCGGGCTATCTTTATTCTATATCACCGCTATAACTTGCGATTCAGCTTAGTGACGTGCATAATATATGTCGGGATTATTTCATCTTTAAGAGATTGTCTTGTAATTTTTATGAACAATCGAACGCTATGGATTAGAAGAATTTATACACTCTGGACTTTTGGGAATGTCCGACTGTCGTTACGAATAGCAATGAACTCTGATCCTTTAATTCAATATGCCACTTAAGTCAAATTACTGCCCCAAAATACTGGAAATTAGGAAATTAAACTCTCAGCCTGGCCTACAGGCTCTAATACTATCACTGTCTATGCGTGTATACACAACCAATTCCACTCTGTCTATTCTCAGCAAAAGAAGTATGCGCGGCGTAGTACAATAATAACTGTATAAGTATACTGCAGTTTAAGACAAACAATTCCAATTAAAATGATGAGCAACGTACGCTAATTCAAAATCCACAACACAAAATCCTCCAAAACTGACCAATCAGTAAAATCTTCATACGCAAAAGACAATTTGTTAAAATATCGCAAAGGTGAGCACATGCTCTTTAACACTCATCATCATGCCACAGTGTCTGTATCTTTAATTCTTCACAGGAAATCTTTATACCGCTTTAATATCCACGAACAGCGCGACTGTCCACAATAATCGCCCAATAATAAAATGCCGAGATATTGCTTGCGCGAATAGCCGATAAGCAGGGATGCCTCTGTGCCGTAAACCAAATGAGCTAAAGTCCAAACCCTTTAAGGCGCTAGGGAACAGAAGTAACCAGTTAATACCTTCACAAAATCCAAACCACAATATAAGACTGACTTACAATGCCGCAGAAGTGAAGCTAACGAACAACCAACCAACGAACAAAACTCTAAACTGTCGCTCAATAACTAACGAATAAAACTGACGAACAACTGAGAAGAGGCTAAGCAACAACTGTCTATCTCTCTGACGGTACAACAAGAATGAGGCAGAGCAATAACCGACGAACGCTATAACGATAGAACTGAAGTGAGGCAAAACAACAACCGTCAAAACTCTCTGACTGTCTAACTAAAGTGAGGCCTCGAGCAGAACGATTGCAGGCTTAAATACCCTAAGCTCCGACTAAGTAAAAATGTTATCTCCCAGCAGTTTTGAAATTCATGTAACATTTTAAAGAATATATCGAAGAAAATCTGAAGCTATTAGTAGCAGCATGTTTTGATTCAGTTTGCACCAGTGGTAACGAAACAGAACTAGTACGACGCAAGAGCTATGTCATAAAATCCAATAGTTGAGCGAAAACAATCTATGACATAAGTATATAAGTAATTTTAAATAATAACAACTTTTAAAATTCCAATCGAAATCGATTTGTGATCGACGACCCCCTAATTTACGCGACTAGCTTAAACACTATCTCACAACTTATCCAAATACCACTTAAAATTACATTTAGAATTAGGGTAACATTATACAAGTTATTTCAAGCTATTATTAGCATTATATTTCGACATCTCACGCAGCGGTGCATATAAAATAACTGCAATACAACCATTCGTCCTACGCAGCAGAAATAAACAATAAAAACAATCCAAAGTGGTCCTATTTTAAACGATGACAGTTCATTTATGACCCCAAATTCTTGAATGTTGACCGAAATTATAATTTGAGTTAGGCGCCATCGCAGACATTTAATCACAGTCCTTGCCAGAAACTACGCAGTATAAAAGTATAGCAGCGACATTACAAAGAAATACGATAGTTACCTATCAATAGACACATGATGATAAATGTGTATATAGGTAAAAGATATAAATGAAACGCTATCTGATAAAGCATCACAAAAGCGCTCACGCGGGCAATTCAGTGTAACCTACTGGTGTGACAAATACATTATGTATTGAAACCACCTCTTAGATACAAACAATCCTTGATGTTGAAACTGTTTAGATAATATATAAGCAAAACGGTATGTTATGCTTACGTAATATCAAACGCAAAATGACGAGTCTAGTAAAGATATAGTATCCGATCAATGCTACAATTGACCGAAACCGCGCACGAATCACGGGAAAACCCATCAAGCAAATTCCATACATAGTAGAGTGTCACGAATATACACTGCTAGAACGCATACAAATGTAATAATATGCAAAAATTAAAGACACGGTATGTAACATTAGTCATAATCAGCAAACATATGACAACAAAACGAAGCACTGGTCCTCATCTTTTGACTGAATAGAAATAGAGTCCAACTTTATGAAGGTGACGTTATATCACTGACGTAAACAGTATGATCTAAAATGAAAAGATATTGCAACGATGTTGACGATATAAAACCAGTGTAGTTCCATAAGAATGCATACGTATAGTGTTAAATTACACATGTATAAAACAGATTTGACCTATTCTTACAAACGCGAAAACATAACCCATACAATGCTAGTTTACACAGAAAAATCTTTCACTTCGTATTAGAAAAACCATATGTACTTATAAACCACTAAACCATACACGTAAAAATAAAACATATGTAAATAATACTAATAGTAATAAATAAATTAATACATAACAACCAAGTCAATTTCCATATATAACTATATATGCACAGATTCTGGAACATGGTTTAACAAATTCAGCATAACAGCTAAAAGTGTCAGCGAATGCGGTGAAAAGATTAACGCATGTATACATAATCTCCACGCAAACTTGCAAAACGAGAAAAATATATATCTATTAACCTTTGCAATTATTAGAAAGTAGCGTAGCTATATATTCACACATATGGGTTATATACAAGGTGATGCTTTTAAAGTAGTGTTTCTGGTGTATAGTTATGTAAGTAAATGTACGTAATACAAGACACAATAATACGTAAATGGTTACGCGAATGTTTGTGATAATGCGCTGCAAATTCCTACATATGAATACCGAAAACTGCAGTACTACTTGGGGCCAAAATCTTTTAGCTGAATATCTGATATTTGTTTTCGGTTGATCATACCAACAAAATATACCTCGACAGTCGTTAATGCAGTATAGCAGCGGCTAAGCACAATATGGTCTATTAATGCCAGATATGTCACAAAGTAGTACGGAGGAATAAATTGTTTTAGACCATGAGTTACAACTCAAAATTTAATCATTGTTAGAGTGCATGTGTGAAAATCTGACAAAGGAAAAACGTCTCCGTATCCAAACCGTGACTTAGCAGCCGCATTAATATAATATTAAGCAAAAATTTCATATACTATAAATTGTATCGAAATAAATTGTAAATTTTCTATGCAAACCCAACGATCCATAGAAATGATAACCCGTATTGCAACAACAACACCTGACCAAATAGACAGATCGGCAAAGCCTTTTATTTATTTTTTTTACTTTCTAGCCAATAACACAAAAACACCAGTACCTCTATATTAATAGGCTGTATGACAAAATCAGCCACCAATACCAATACATTGCTTAGTGTACAAACTTTAGTTGATACTGTCATGAGACAATCATCTCGAACTACTGTATTATATACATAGGCTCTTTATAAAACAGGTCTACAAGCATATAGATGACCGTGTGTTAATGACATACATGTACGCGTCTAGTGCTTCTCCGCACAGCACCCCAGTCGCTCGAATCCTGCTTGGACCACACGACCACATTTGAATTGTCTCAAGCATTGATACCTGCGTCGCTACAGAGATACATTGATCTAGGTATAGAAACGTAACCACCATCTTCACAGTCATGGTTCGCATAAAAAACGTCTTGTCATCACTTATTAAGCTTTAACGGAGGGCAACGCAATCAGAGATATGATTTTGAATTTTCATAGAATAGAAGCTTATATATATGAAATAGTGAGAATAGGGCGTAGAGACTTGTCCCAGTGAAAAAATTTTTAAAGTTCGTCTCATTAAATAAAAATCAACAAGCTTACTTATCATCAACATCATAAAAAATTTCAAAGGAGTAATCCGTACAACGTGAACTGCACAATCAACATGGTCACGGGAAAGAACCTCGTTCTGCACAGCATGACAATAGACACGCTATATCAGAAACGCCAAACGCGTAGGAGTACGCAGTTATATATATAAAATAGTTGTACACTGCTGGACTATCATATGTCATTGAGTTTGCTAACAAAAACTGATGTCATCTATATAATGCCAATGACTTTAACCACCGTCAACATCTTTACACGAAATATAAATTGCTTACAAGCAATATGGATCGTCCGTGAATCGACTGCAGCTTCAGCACGTTGTATTATTCGCCAAATGCTATAAAGTTGTATTGCGAACAGTAGTGCGAGTTATAATAATATAAGAATAAATATAGTAGTAAAATTCCACAGTCTAGTAAAATACAGTTTCTACTTTACTTTCCAATCGACTCAGTTTCCGATTAATAATCCACTAATTAAATAATTCTAAATTAGTTCGTATTCAAATAACCTTTCAAACGTTAGAATTATCCACAATTGGTCAGCAATCACTCCTCGAAGGTTCCTTAGGTTTTCTCATTTTTAATAAACCGACGGCTTTTAATGTCAGACTCATAGTATAAAAATCACCCCATGAAAACACCGAATGGTTTTAGGTCGGTGGAGGTGGTTTGGTGAATTATTTTTTTAACTAACCACAAACCAATATTTTATCGCACTATGATATTCAATTCATGGCGATGTCACGACGAGGTTGAAGATTACAAAAGAGTGGGCTATTTGGATATACCTGTATAAGTCTCCAAACCCGTTAATCTATTCATACTTAGATGGACTCTATAATTTCCATATCACAGATAAATTTAAACAATAGGCACAATAAAAAACATTTTACGAGCTCTCAGAAGCTAGTTAAAAAATTGTTTTTAAACTATTTTTCATAGCAATAAACATTTCTAAAAAACCAAGCTATAGAATTGATTGCGCATGTTTGTTGCATGCAACCTATAATATGACATACGCATCATAATTCCTGCTGTCGAGATGCATCACTATTAACTTCTACAATTCATGCAGTGAAACAACGGAAAACATTATACATGTGCAAAAATCATCATGTACAAATCTGTCTTGTGCCGCGTAACCAGCAACAACACAGTGCATTATAGATTATGGATATACTAATAAACAGCAACAGATGCAATACTATTGTAACGTACTGAGGATAGAAGTTGGCTCACATTATTTACAATAGACGTCCCTTGTCATATCAAGCATCAACACCTCTACGATTTCCTTTTGTACACATGCGATAGTAAACAGCTTTAACACAGATGAAAACGGCAAGGCAGCGGTGAGCATTTCCAAAGATGATAGTGCGTTCAATCTTATACATCGGTTTTGAGTCCCCATAACAGACCAATTTCTCGATAAGTTATTTCGGTTCTCGGGGTCTAATCTCATTTCGAAGCCTCCTCAAGTTAAGAACCTGTTCAACGATCTCTTACTCTATGAACGACTCAATAAAGTAACAATTATAAGATAAAAGCGTTACAAAACCTTTATCAGTCAACAGAACGTCGTGCTAAACTGCCGCAGCGTGCACCTTGAGGTTTCGCACATTTCAAAAATGTTATGGTTGACCTGGGATACCATCTATAGACTCTCCACAGGGTCAGATCACAGCTCCACCCTTACCTGAATTCACGTTTTTGGCTAAACTAATTGCGGAAAAGTGCTACGGCCCCAAACTCCAGAGAAATTTTCTGTCACCTGATATAGGTTTAGTTAAAGCTTCTGAACTGACTAACATTTCCTCAATGAATTGCACAAGTGTTTAGATGCTAGTCAGGGAGTAACCGGAATTCCGGTTCCGGTTCCGGTTCCGGCGAAAATCGTGTTCCGGTTCCGGTTCCGGCAAAGAGCAAAAACCATACCGGAACCGGAATTCCGGTTTAAAAATTTTGTTTGAAATTTTCCACGTTTTTTGCTTCATCCTGTAATCCAAACATATGTAATATATTATACAATAATCAAGCTCCAATACAACCAAGCAAAAGAAAAGATTAACTAACCAATTTGCCGTGTGAAACGTAAGTAGGGCACATAATTTGAGCAGGAATTTTTCATAATAACTTGCAGGATTTTGTTACATCAAAGCCAGGTCGATGCTTGTAGCAGCTATTTTACACATCCAGAAGTCTGTGGGATACGTTTGAATTAAACCGGTCCAACTCGGTAACAGAGTATGGCTTACGCAGAAGTACTTAGGGTGTGCATGGCTAACATAAATTGCATCAAGCACCCGCCAGTGCGCTTGTAAACTTGGTAAATCAGTCTAAATTGAAGTAAACTAACGTTATCTGCAACGCAGCTAGAAACTGCTTTCTTGGCAATGAACTGTATTTATTGAAACTGTGCGAACAGCATCACAGTGTGTCTCATTTACAGCGTTCTGATTAGAAAGTTATGATCATTATGATCTAACTGACGGACACTGTTTGTCCAACGCTAGCCTAAACAGTGTCTCTGACCATTGATCAGACAATTACCTTCTATCTATTATTTTCTCTTAGAATCATATAAACCAATAATTTTAAGTTTCCTACAGAAGAACATGCAACAACCGTATGTGTAGTAAAGGGAGGCGACTGGAGACAGAGCGAAAGTGTGTATTCTACGCTCCAAGCTTTGTAAGCACATTCGATTTGACGCAGTATACGCAATGGTGTATAGTGGAAGTCATTTTTTGCTCTGAATGTCCAAAAACCGACATATTTGATCGATAAATAAACATTATTAGCTTCCTCAGTCTCTTTAAAGTTTCAGAAAGGCAATAATACCATCGCAATACATTAAGTTTAATGTAAAAGTAATTTTTAATGCATTTTAAATCCACTATACCTTCATTTCTTCCATCATCTGTTTTACTATATATAAATTTGAAGACCAGGTTCCGGTAACGTTTGTTCCGGATCCGGTTTAAATGGACGGTTCCGGTTGCTGGTTCCGGTTCCGGTAAATTTCGGTTCCGGTTATTCCCTGATGCTAGTGTAGCAGAGGG
>JASANE010002092.1:0-19461 GCA_030248225.1 Trileptium ribeirensis
GGCAAATGTCAACGCAGCAAGGGAATAGGGAACAAGTCGATGAATGGAAGGCTGAAGTATCACGACTACGGGAACAAAATGAGAGGTTAGCTAACCGAATTATTGAAAACGATGCAACGTCTAAAGGTTCACACTCAGTAATGATGTGCCATTTCCAAGATTCTAATGTACATAATCCTAAAGATCAGATGGTGGTCGTGATGACCTACTCTGCTAACAATTTTAATCAACGCAAGTTTAATATATCAGATAGGAACCCGGGAAAGGATTCGTTCCACGGTGGGTCATTTGGGTTTACTGTGCCATATCAAAAACCTTGTACTCGGCAAGGTGGTGTGTGTTGGGAGAATACATTGGTAGCCAGATACATTCCAGAAATTAAGTTTCCTACGAACATGCTTCAAAGTACGTGTCGTGGAATAATAAAGTTAATTTTCTCTTATAGAAATATGGCAACCAATCACATGTCCGTAATACCAACAAGAGACAATCAGGAGATTGGCGCAACGGGAGGCGGTATACCCCCTGGGCCAACATGGGCTCCTCGAAGAGCATATCCGGAGCGTAGGAGCCTATGCCCGGGAGAAAAGCATAGGGCTATCGTCGAAGCGGCCGGAGATCCCAAGCAAATCTGGGTATCCTTAACACGGGAGAAGTGCTTTATGGACATTATCAATGCACGTCTGCCGTTGGTTGATGAGCTCGTTACTCTACGGGAAAATGAGATCTGGATAAAAAAACGAGTTATCGTTGTAATAGCAGGCCAGGCACTGCGGGGTGAAGTAATGACTATCCCAGCCCGATGTCAATATAACGTTTGGTTGGTTGATGTTGGGAGGGGTAATAACTGTGATATAACCGAGGTCTTTGAGATGCCTCGGGACGCTGTGCTGGTAAATACCCCGCCGCAATGCTTTCGGGTGGAACTTAACAATTTGATGCCACCAAATGGACGAACAAAATACGGCAGTTGCTCATTCGGATTTCTCCAGCGCCTCGTCAACCAGGAAGTCCTGTTACACTTCGTACAACGTGGTGTGGGGGGCAGCTACACGGTCGATATGACGGTGGGCTTGCGTTTTGGAGTAACTGAAATGTTCGTCGCCCAGGGGTTGGGTCAATTCGACAACGCAGACTATGCCATTCCGCGGCGAGTAAAGTTGGCAGATATCCTGGCCGCTGATGATGTGGAGGTACTACGGCAAACGCGGAAGGGTATGACGGACTACCATTGCTTATCATGCTATTCTTCTGATATTATTGTGCTGGTAGATGCTTGGCTCGAAGAGGAAATTGGGATACCGCAAGCAGGGTCATGCCAAGAATGTGGCCATGAATGGTACCATCTACCGGCAGCAAATACTAGGGCGCCTATGCTTCAAGCGTCGGAATTAGTTGCCAAGGAAATAGACGAAGAACGGCCTACCCGGGCTCAAATGCGTGGTATTGAGGAGATGTTACCGGAACCGGTTGTGAAGGTAAGAGGAGAAGTAAGGTTGAATCGCAATGATGAAAGGACCATAAAAGTTATAGGGAGAGAGATCTGTTTGGATGATGTGCATCAGAATGTGTGTAATATATATAGTCGGAAACTGTGCTCTTTTATTTCAGGTGTAGGGCCTCTTAGAAAGACATGTTTTTCAGAAAAAGCCGGCGGCGTTATGGGATTCTTCGGTGGGCACAACCCATTGTCAAATCACTATTTAGTTAACTTGGAAATAGACGGTAAGCAATTTAATTGTACTGAACAATACTATTTATGGTGTCAATGCTGTTTTGCTGGGGATTTTGAGGCAGCGGAAGCGGTGAGTGTTGAGTCAAATCCTAGAAAACAAAAGTCTATAGTAAGGTTTGCACGCGTTGTTTATAACAATAGAAACGTGTGGTTAAACTCAGGAATGGCTTTTTCTATGATGCTTAAAGCAAATATGATAAAGTTTCGGAGCTCGTGTATCTTACGTAAATTTTTACTAGATACGGGCCACGAATATTTAGCTGAAGCCAGCCGTGACATGGTATGGGGGTGTGGACTGCCTGTTACCGACCGAAACATTTGGAATGCTAGAAAGCATCCTGGAAAAAATTGGTTAGGAAAAATTTTAATGACCTTGCGGTCCGAATTACGTTCCTCAGAATTCAATAACTGCTACTGTCAACTTGTCAACAGTGTAATCAGCGGTACTAGTACGGGCAATTTCTGTGTTTATACTGGCAAAAGTATTTTGAAGGATAAAAGTTTAAACAAGATCCCTCTTATTCTAGGTAAACTCTTCGGTAAAATCCCGGTTGAAATACTGTGTGATACTGGATGTAACATAAGCATTTTAAAGTTTCAGACTGCTTCACGGTTAGACAATTTTGAGTCCACTTGGACGCCTGGTAGTGGAAAACAGGTGGCAAAGACGGTGAGCGGCCAGGGCTTGGACCTTATTGGCACATTGGATATAAAGGTACAAATTGGATCCGAGCGGTATGTTCAGTTGGTATACCTGAGTAATGACATTCCTTATGACATTATCTTGGGAATAGATTTCATGATCAAATACAATTGCATATTAAAAGTAGCCCATGGGGAGTGTATTTTGGGAGATCAAACTATTAAGATGTGGGACTCCAAATCTAGCGAAGGGAAGCGAGTAGCAAATGTTAATGGCGAAAGTTTCCAAAATATTCCCGAAAATAACCCTAGCTCATGTACGGTGACACCAAAATCAAATATCGAAGATAATATCATAATCCCCAATCTATCCTTAGAGGATTCTGATTTAACCGGGAATCAAAAAGAGGAAATGTCCCAATTTTTAAATTCTTGGAGTGACGTATTCTCTTTTTCCGATTATGATTTGGGTAGACTAAAATTTGTTAAACATTCTATTAATTGTGGGGATAGCCCACCAATATATCAGAGACCCTATAGAATTCCACAAGCGGCTAAAGAAGATGTAAAAACGCAACTAGAGAACATGGAAAAATATAACATAATCAGACACTCGGCGTCTCCTTGGGCTTTTCCTGTTGTTATAGTTCGTAAAAGGGACGGTTCAAACAGATTCTGTGTTGACTATAAGAAATTAAACGCTGTTACTAAATCTGATGTGTTCCCCATTCCGCGAATCGAGGATTGCCTAGACAGACTCGGTGGTGCTAAGTATTTCTCCAGTTTGGACCTGACTAGCGGCTACTGGCAAATGGAGTTGGAAGAAAACGATAAAGAAAAGACGGCCTTTATAACCGATAGCGGGCTTTTTGAGTTTAACGTCATGCCCTTTGGACTGAAATGTGCGCCTAGTTCTTTTATGCGAGCCATAAAATTTTTACTGGCTGGACTTGAGGAGAAAGTTTTATCCTATATCGATGACATACTAATATTTTCTCCGACATTTGACAGACATATTAAGGATTTATCTGACGTATTCGAAAGACTTCTAGAAGGGAACATGAAACTTAAACCTAAAAAGTGTAGCTTCGGCCGAGCTAAAGTAAAGTTCTTAGGACACGTTGTGTCTGGACATGGGATTGAACCTGACCCGGATAAGGTTAAAGCTGTTCAAGAGTACCCAGTGCCAAAGACCTTGAAACAAGTAAGAGGCTTCCTAGGACTAGCATCGTATTATCGAAAGTTTATAAAAAATTTCGCATCTAGGGCGTCTGCATTAAATAATCTTTTAAAAAAAAGTACTGTATTCGTTTGGACCCCTGAGTGTCAACATGCTTTCGAGGATTTAAAAACCGAGCTTATTCAGGAACCGATTTTAATAAGTCCTAATTTTGAAAAACAATTTATTTTGATAACAGATGCGTGCAACGAAGGTCTTGGGGCTGTATTGTCGCAAGACTATGACGGACTAGAACATGTGGTGGCGTATGCCTCCAGAACGTTGGTCCCTGCCGAAAGAAACTATGCCATAACGGAAAAAGAAGGCCTTGGAGTAGTCTGGGCTATTAAATACTTTCGACACTACCTGCTCGGTAGAAAATTTAAAGTAGTGACCGATCACTCAGCCTTAAAATGGTTAATGAATTTCTCTGAAGGAAACGGCAGGCTCCTAAGATGGTCATTACTTTTATCTGAATTTGATTTCAGAAGTGCAACATCGACCCGGAAAATTCCATGCGAATAGTGATGCACTTATCCCGGAGTCCCATGCTGTTCTGCTCTGACAGTATCCAGGAAGACGAAGATGACGATCAATTATGTTTTCCCCGGGTTGAAAATATAAAAGTTGTGTAACAGTACTTAATACTTCAGATGCGTGTGAAAGTCCTCCAACAAGTAATCAAGATTCCTGGGACATGGAGAAGAATATGCGTAATTTGCAGCAATGTGATCCTGAATTACGAACGATTATTGATTATTTGCAGAATGTCATCGAAGAGGGGGAGGGAAAAAATCCCAGGAGGATGATTTATAATTCTTTACGGCTGCTCCACCCCGTTGGAAAAGGAGGGTCACGGAGACACGGGTTTTTCCATAGTGGTTCCCAAATCCCCCCCCCGGGGTTGACCCTTTCTGTACCTCTGGGGGGGGCACTCTGTTTCCCGATGAGTCTTTCTTTTATATAAACTTTCTTCTTTTTTTTTTTCTCTAGGCCCGGGGGGGGGGGGGGAAACTCACCCCCCCCTCCCCCCTCCCCCCCTTCCCTTTTTTTTTTTTTTTGTTGTTCCCGCTCCCCAACAACAGAGAAAAAAACATAGACTCGCGTCTCACTTATCCTGTACGCATTCGCCGTGCCCACTCGCTCTCACACAAGACAAGTACAACAGCAAACTAGTGTGTTAGGGATTAGTTTTTTGTGCTCCCTCCCCTACCTTCTTTCTTCCTTCTCTCTCTACTTATGTGATAATCTTCCATTATTCTTTTCTACACTTACTAATACTATATACCTCCCCCCCCCTCCCCTCCTACGATGTCAGTGGGAAGCTTTAACCAAAACTTTATTCCATTCCTTCCTCACTCCTTTACCCCCCCGCACCGCTCTTGCAACTAGTATTATACTTTTATTCTCCCCCCCCCCCCCCCCCCCACACTCACCTGTAACCCCCCTCCTTCCCCCCTTCCTCCCCCTCGCTAGAGGAAGAACACACACTCCATGGAGAAGAATATCAAAAAGCCCATGCCGCCTATACAAAACTGCTTCTGACATAACTTCAGTCGGTCACGAGTATGGTATTACTGCCCGCTGTAAAAAAAAACGCCCCCCAATTTGCAGCAATGTGATCCTGAATTACGAACGATTATTGATTATTTGCAGAATGTCATCAAAGATGGTGGTAAGGAAGAAAATGATCACAGACCAACATTCGAAGGAAAGTCAAAGGCCCTCAACGGATCATAACGCGTTACTTTTGGACGACGAGATTTCAAGCGACTTTAACCATGATAAGGAAAACGAACGAGGAAAAGATACAGTTTGGGAAGGTCGCTTACGGAAGTAATGATTTAAAGTTTCATATGAGAAAGAGATCTGTTCACAGTAAGTGTTTTATATTTTATTGTGTACTAATACTATGCTGTGTTGACGCCGATGTCCCCGGTCACATGCAACATACAAACCCCATCGTTAAAGTTAACAAGCAGTTTTCAGTGGTATTTAAACGGGAAGGAATTTTAGATAACACCCAAGATTTTATTGAACATCACATAGTTATTCCGGTTCAACTTAGTATTCAGAACCCTAAATTATCACCCTCGTGTTTTAATGTGGGTCAGGACAATACCTCAGACCCTACAGGTTTTCTTTTAAGACAATTTTGTGACATGTCAACTGAGATGAATGTGGCATTTATTGCAACTTATAAACGGGCTAAAACTAAATTAGAAAGCCTTGGTGAAAGTTTACAATTGCTAATAAAGTCAAATAAAAACGGACGTCGAAATAAAAGGGGTATTTTTAGTGGTTTTGCCTGTTTCATAGAATCTATTTTTGGAGGGTGTAACCTTGGAGCAGGCGCCGAGGCGTCCAAAGTTAGGAGAGCACTTTACACACTAAATTCTAGGGTATCCGGCGTATCATCAGAGGTAATCCGAGTCAATGATAGACTAATTTCTATGTCAAAGTTAGTAGCTAAGGGATTTCAAAACGAGGATAAAAGAATTAATGTTATCTCTGATCTATTGATTAAACTTGGTGAAGTTCAAAAAGGGTTCAGAAATTCAATCACATCTTTGGGATTCGCGATGAACCAATCTGTTCAGTTGGGTTATGTGGAATTAAATTTTAATGCAGATTTGATTCGGTGGTTATCAAGTTTCTTTTTATGGGATGAACAAATTGAGGGAATGTACAACTTAGCCAACGCTCTTGGCCACTTTGAAAAGGGTTATCTTTCACCTGGTATTATACCACCTATCAGTATAGAACAAATACTAGTGTCTCTAAACGAGAAAATTTCAGAAAGTGGTGTGAACTTAATGTATGGTACTAACGATATCAATAAGTATTATACGGTACCGCTCGTAAAAGCGGTGTATTCTGGAACGGATAGTTTGATTGTGGCATTAAAAATACCCATTACCCGAGAAAATATGGAATTTAATCTTTGGGGACTTACGTATGGTCAAAGTGATGTTGGAAACAGAGTTTATATGCAAGTTAGTCCTAACTACGACTTAATTGGTGTTAATGGTGATATGTCTCAATTTATACTTTTAAAAAGGGAACAGCTTGAGGGATGTGTAGGATCAAAATTTTTGCGGTGCCCGTTGATATTTCCTATTGTTCCAATGTCCAGTAAGGTGTGTGAAATTGACTTATTTTTAGAGAAAAATAACGCGGCACAAATTTGCGATATGGTAATTACCACAAATAAAAACCCGATTCAGGCATTTGACCTAACACGAGGTTTTTGGTTTATAGCAGCTGTTCATTACGACTGGCGTTTATTTTGCGATGAAAAAGTCCCCATAAAGGTTAAATCCTGTTCGCAATGTGTTATTAAGTTACCATGTCGGTGTGGGATGACCCTAGGTGGGATGACTCTTCCAACCCGTAGACATGACTGTGGATTTAAGGTTAGTTCAAATGAATCTTCTATTTCAGATAATCTCATCTATGAACAAGTTGATCTAACGGTGTTGACCAATAAAATTTTGCCCGAATTTGAGTTGATTTTGCCCAGTTTGACGAACGTTAGTAACTATTTTCAAAATAACTTAAGGCCGGACACGGAAAGTATGGTAAATTTAACTAAATTTCGAGAAAAGGTAATCAATCAAAATCGGTCCTTTGTATCCGAGGACATGGCCCTGCAAAAATATGTGGAATACAGAATTTCTAAAATTGAAAATCGAAAATCCAACAGTTGGATATATATAATCGTCTTGGGTATCGGAGAACTAATCTTATTGTTCTTATTGTTTTTACAGGCTTTTAGGTCATCATCTTCCGGTCCCACCATCGTAATGGATCAAACAGGTAAAAATGGTAAACAGGATAAACCAACTCCCGACACAAGTAAGTTTGTAACCCCAAAACAGACAAATAAAACCGAAAGTTTTGAAATGGAAAGGTACACCGACTTAATTTCGGAAGACCTTAAAGAAGTCAGTGATCATTTTGAGGCAATGAAAAAACTCAAGGTACAAAAACCCACTGAATGTATGTAATGTATGTGTGGTGTGCGCGTGCAGATCTCTCTCCAGGCTTATGTAAGGGCATATGGTTATAACATTTTTTGGGTAATTGGCTTAGGTTATAATTTTCGATTTGTTTTTCTCAATACTCGTGGTGTACATATATACTTCATATCTTAATTTGCATTAGTAAACGGGCGTAGCTTGCAATTATTGGTAATCTATGGAAGTCTGTGATTTTTTTTAAGTTTCACAGTTGTAAAAAAAATATAAATAAATTAGGTGGTACATAAGGTTTGGCTTAACGTATAAAAAAAAATTTTTTTTTGGTATTTTGCGAAATGAACTGTTTTGAGTTGAAATGAATGGAAATAATTGTTTCTAGTTATTATATTGTTGTACTAAACGGTATGGCTTGCACCGGGGAACTATCTAAGGTTATACTGATTACATATGAGAGAGTTGGTGTAATACTTTTATCAATGCTAATTTCAGGATCAGCCAGTTAAATTTTCTAAAAGAATTGATATCGCCAGACGAATGAAACTGGCGTTCGGAATCAAGTTGGGCTCTAGCCGGTATAGTCTTTAAAGAGCTCAAGTTAGTATCATACAATTTTTTTTTATAATCTTAGTTGTGATAAAGTAAAAAAAAAATCTTTCGATAGACAGGTAAAATAAGGGATTAGATATAAACCCTAAGCTGGGTGTCCGATAACATCTTAGTTTCGTAACGTCTGCACAAATTTGACATTAATTTTTACCCACGTAACCTTAGTTGGTGTAACCAAAATTTTTGAGTTCCGATTAGATAGTATGCATGCACGTTAGCGTAGAGTTTGGCACGTTAACAAATTAAAGTGACTAACTGGTCTAGATTATTGCCACTATTCTTGGTGTTGACTGTTCTATATCTTGCTTTGTAATTAAAGGCCCTTTTTGGGTCATGACAGTTTCAGGTACAATGTAATCAAAGAAAACGGTAAGAAATTTTTTTATTTATTCAAAAATAAAAATAAGGGTTTCTTACAAAAATAACATGTGTGTAAAACAGTGGTTATCAGCTGTAATGGCGGTTTCAGGAAAATGTGCTTAAGTTAAATAGTGTAGAGTCAGTAAGAGCCAAATTAACTATGAAAGACTAACATGTAGTTATGCTTCATTTATAATATCGTAATGTAAGAAGATGTCATAAAATATTTACAAAAAAAACATGTAGTTCAAAAAATGTGTGAAATAAATTTTGGACAGACTGATTGTGCTCCAGTGAAAATCAAATCTACGCTGTTTAAAAAAAAAAATTAGTTTACACTCGAGATATTTTCTAAATAAACGTTTATATGTAGATCGAGGAAGAGGCTTATAATTTCGTCAAACAAAGGGTATTCAACTAACTTTCAAAAAAAAACTAAAATTATTTGTGTAGTTTGCTGGTATATTTAGTGTCGAGTCGCAAACCGAACATGTATGGGAAATATGTCTAAGTCAATTGCGTAATTTTATATGGAGCGTAATTGTAGAAATTTTACATGTACGTACCTATGTTACAGGGTAAATGCAGAAAGGGGCTATCCCAAGTAGGCCGTAAAATGATCCTACAACCCACGTTCCTATAAAAATGTAAAAAATGCTTAGCTGGTGCCACCGTAAAAAATGAACTCAGTATGGCGATTTTTTTACACAAAAAAGGCCATGACTATAACAGGATGAAGGAGGAGACCTGGTATCGGATGGTAAGATTAGGCTAAATATGTATATCTAGTAAAAAAAAACAAAATTTTAAAACAGATTTTAAATCTAACTCCTAATTTTAGTAATTAATCCTGCTGGTCCTAGGTGGGTGACTACGCTCATTTTGTTTCTCGAAAATTTACTACTGCTTGTTGGGAACCTGAGAACAGCGCTTTCAAAATTACTAACGATGTTCTCCAGACACTTGAAAAACAAGTATCTCCTGCCGCCCGCACTGTGCCAGCAACCGGGGGAACCCCTACACCGTAGGGCGCGTTCCAGTCTGAGTGAGTTTCTCTTTGTTTGCTCAGTCAGACCGACCCAGCACTGACCAGTAGAGGCAGTACGACAGGGGCTGGGAACAAGCAGGATTGGACAGGTGGTCATAGGGGAGACCTTATATTGTTTCCGTGTTTTTGTTAGACCCTCAGTAAAAAAAAATCTTAAGCCTTAGACTTGATGTTTCTGCTACCGTGCCCTTTAAATATGTGTTATTTATACACATTACCGTCTGTCCTCGGCTAGGCTCCGGATTAATGGCCATCTAGCCGCGTGTATATAGTGCATCCTGTGCTCAATGGGATAAAAACGGATTTTAAAACACCCAGGGAATTCCTCAAACCCTGTACCTATTTCCGTGAGATCTGAGTATGTGTACTTTATCACAATTGGTTTGCGAACTGGGCTCCGGTTTAGTGGCCATCCAGTTCGACTTTGCTTGGCTGTATATGTTCCTCAGGGGTATGATCCCGTGTAAAAGGGGTAAAAAAATAGTTTTCTCGAGTGAACCCTACATATGTAGTTTTATCACATCACATTTGTGTATGCAAATTCTATGTTACGTGCCTTTGCACTATCGTGTGAAATTTGCTATCTCATTTTAAAAACTCAGCCTCAACAACCCAAAATAATTTTTTTTAACAATGCCTATAATAGAAACCCAACGGTCCTATTCTGTTTTAATATGCGTGGGTTCCCTAGGTGGCCCACAGGGAGAATTTATGTCCCTGTGAGCTCCGTTGTTTTGTTTTTCGTTCTTGTTGTCCTCAGTAAAAAAAACAAACAGACGAGGGGAATTAATCCTCGTGTGTATATACCATAAATATTGACACACAGGGGGTGCCATGTCCCTGTGTGCCTCGGCATATTTTTTTTATTATGTGCTTGGGTGGTAAAAAAAAAATTTTTTTTTATAATTATACGTATAGATTTTTTTTGAGCATTTCCTATCTGGTGGGAATTTCAGAATCAATTGGATTTTTAAAATATTGTTAAAGATACAGTAAATTTTCTATCTTGCATACATCGAAACCCCATACCTTGACACAATTTTTTTTTTGGATTATGTTTGGGTAGAAGTTATAACCATATTTAGCTATTTAACAGGGATCCGGGATATTATAATTTATATGTTCTGTAAAGGAAACAGATAATGACATTTTAATAAATGCACATGTTTGCGGAATATGCCATTTAATATGGAAATATCTCATATTTCTGTTAAATGAGACCAGTGAAAGGATTATACTTCTGTGACATACAAATTATACTCATTATATCAAGGCGTACAAAAAAAATAAAACTACGCACCACAAATGATAAATGATAAAGTTTTCTTTTATTTAATATAATTTTGCCGTCTATGTATTATAGATCAAGATCCCGCAACAGGAATACATTTTTGGATTTAATGTATACTACAAAATAGGTAAGTTTTAAATTGTTTAGTATATTTCTAAGAACATGTGTACAAGTGGAGAGGTCAAAAAAAACATTGGTGTTTCAATTCATATTAATTGAAATATTAATTTTTCAATTCATACCGTATGTTAAACATAGGAACACGGTCGTAGCATCAATACAAATATAACTGTATCACTATATGCAGATCAGCCTTACATCACTCGGCTTTGCTACCAAAACGGTTACGAAATAAGCGTAAAAGATCAAATTGAAAACAGACGTAATGCGTAAGACAGTTCCTTTGATTTTAGTTGAGTAAACTATAGGTTACCTTCGAAATATCTACTAGGGTGGAAATATTGAAAAAAATACATATAATATTGGTTAGGCAGTAATATTGAGCGAAGTAAGGTAGTTGACGCAGTAAAATGAGTAAACTAATGTAGTTAACGTTAAATTGAGCAAATTAAAGTAGTTCGCGTAGTAAAATTATGAATATAATATTATAATTTATTTTACCATTGGTTAAAGCCGAAAACGATGTTGCGGCAGCGCTGTGGTAAATAATACTGAGAGTTCTAAGGCTGGTCTGTGGTACGCATAAAAACGAAAAACAAAGTGCAGGCGGAATGTCACGAAATGGAAACAGTGGCGCAGAATTCGTGTGAATTTTAGGGGAATGGAAAGTTGGGAAAATTGGGATTCAGTCCTCCTACCTGCTGTTAAAATTCTACTTCAGGACGGTGTTGTGGTTAAAAATAAAACGTTACACCAGGCTGATTATTTTTTTGTTGGGGGTACAGATCCATTGCCCCTCACCCGGATGCTGCTCACCTGTAAATAAAATAAAGTGAAGTTAACGTTCACATCGAAATATCATTCAATAAATATAAGATTTTTTTTGATGATTGAAATCTTAAGATCCAATACAATTTTGTACAGCCGAAAACTAATGCTACGATGAGACATCAATAGAAAACATTAATTACTTATTTTGTGCGGAAAACTCTGGGAATATACTATAATGTTAAGGTAATATGGAGATAATACGGTTTTATAGGATATTGCATTTATATTTATAGTTTCAGGCATTTCCAAAGTGGCGGCTTCATCTTGAAAATGAAAATCATATTTAATAAAAAAAAATTATAATCATATTTGCAATAAATATCTCTATCTTTGAAGTAAAAAAAAAATTTTGCAAGTATTAATTCCCCTACGTTTTATTTTACAAATGAAATTCCAAACAGACAGTATCAATAATTAATTGATCAGTCCCTATTGATGTGCTGTGCAGTAAATTATAGGCCAAAAAAATGTTTCTAACATGTTTTCAAAGACTATTCTTTAGTTTAACAAAAAAAGCCAAAACCAATATACTACCATGGGCGTGCTCAGAATTTGTATTTGAAGGGGACGGCAAATTAATTATTTACATTTACAATAGGTAACAAAAAAATGTTAAATTTCTAGACTTGATTCAAGCTAAGCCATACAGTAAACTTTAAAAGCAACTAAACAGTTGGTAGGGGGGCATGGCCTAATACTCCGCTAATCCCCTTTAGTACGCCGATCACTATTACTTATTATCAATGTAACGTTGTTCTTAATTTCAAACAGCAACAGTAATACAACAAACATTAGTCATTTGGTCTTCCTTTAGTATAGTCAACCAACCAACCAACGAACCGAATATTAAATTCAGATATTCTCACGAAAGCTCTTATAATCGATGGTAGTATATTTTGGTTTTTCTGAGTCCAGCCAGCCAGAGCTAACTTAAAGTGTCATCTCATGCTCAGAACGCAATCTATCTATATATCTATCTAGTTAGTACACGAATAAGCGGCAATAAATAACAAACAACAATTGGTTTTTAACAATTTTGCCTTGATGCCGAAACAGACTTTTCCTGTCTACTTGTCTGCATAAATCTTATGTGAAAGACATTGTTCATGTATGTTGCAACATTTTATAATAATGGTCGAAAATCTATTGGTTGCACGAAAACTGCAGGAATAAAGCGATATTTCTCTGTTAGAACAGCCGCTTCCCGCGTGTAAAAACTTGTAACTAATGTTTTTCCTGTTAAACCTCGCTGACTATTAAACTGTTTTGCCGACTATTAAACGTCGCTCAAAAATAAACAACTTCTCACTGCTTCACTACTACTACTGCTACTATAGACAAAGAGACTCAAAAAAAATTGCTATAAAAAATAGTGTTTTGGCTATGTATATAGAGATACCCTTGGTTTGATTGTTTTTTTTCTAAAGCTTAGATTGAAAAATGTACTGTATATACATAAATAAATGCATAAAACAGTTGTATATATTTATTTACATACATACACACATATATATGCTGTTTTCGACTGTTTGCGAACCCCAAAGAGTAAGGCAAACTAAGGCCGAAGACAAAAATCTCTGAAATTAAGACTCCTTTCGGCTGATAAATATTTATAGCAGTCTTCAACGTGTTTTGTTTGTTTCTTTCATTTTTATGAGTTTGTATTGTTTGTCGCTGTATTTACATGATATAAAATAAATAGAATTGAAAAAAATATATAAAAAACTATAGATCTAAAACTTATTAACAAAAATTTTTTGTTAGCTTAGTTTTAATATCAAAGCTAAAGGATGTGTAATTTATAAGAGTTATCAGTGAAAATAAAATAATCATGCCTCAATGAAATATCTCTGCACAGAATTCTGGGAATATGATTTCTTGTAACATAGTTTTGTATCTTGGATCGGGACACTGGAGATAACTGAAGGTATTTTCACTGGACACACTTCTTAAGGTACAGAATTAGTTCAAACAGTCCAGGATTTCGGTCACCGCAAACCTGCGGAAGAGGCTTTTGATGCTTACCACACCAAAAGAAAACTCTTTCAACACATAATACAAAAAAATAAATTTTAAGCCAAATTCTTGTATGAGTTCTTGCTAAGTTGCAAGCAAACTTAAAAAAAAACATATAAGTTTTATGTACTCCACAGGTTCTTATGAAAAGAAGTTTGACCCGTGAAATAAAGCTTTGCATTTAGAAGTTATGTATGTGTCTGTGGGAGTATAAATTCGCCAAAATTGGGTCGACCTCGATTGTCAGCGGTAGAAAACCAATGTAATTTACCTTTGCGATGGATATGTGTGTCGTGTGAATGTCGATATATATGCTCTGCGTTGCATGTTCTAAATCATTATGATGAAAATTTGAAGTTTTGGTATCCTAGTGTATGTATTTATATTTTTGTGTGTATTTCATAAATAAACCCTGTGGAATGATTTTGGAAAGCGGATCATGTGTATTACGTAGTGCCTCCATATCATCGCCGGCATAATCTGTGACATCGAATTGACCCAACCAAGGAGCGATGAACGTGTCAGTCACTTTCAAAACCCCCAATCAGCAACAATATTTTACCAATCAACCGTGGACGTTTTTTCTGGGGAGTGTATGTGTGCGATTGTTGAATGTAATGTGAATTACGTATCGGTATGCGATACTGGTATGCGGGACATTTATGTGTTTTTGGTCGATATACATATATGATTGTGGCGAAATTATTAATGGTATTGTACGGCGATGCTGGTGAAACAACCTGATTATGGACATTTAAATATCCTCGTGGGATCTTCAAACAACAATCTTCAGAAGAATATTAAAGTTTAACAATAATCAGACCGATTATAACGATCAATATGATTTATACAACTAAATAATTAAAAAAATTTTTTTAGATGACACAATTATAAGAAGGTCGGTGCATCTCAATTTTTTTTTACCCCTACGATAAATTTAAAATTTGGGGACAAATTTTTGGTAGCGGAGAGGGTAATGTAACGATTTATGGCCTCGGGAACAAATTGCCTCATGTGAAGCTGGGGGACGTTTTAAGTCGTGAACCCCAAACACGACGGGCCGAAGCCCTTAACTTCGCTTCACATGAGAGCATTTCTCTTTTATTGTCTCGATATTTGCCTTGTTCCCATGCTTAGTAACTGCTATACGTGATGAACTATCTTGGGAACCATTCTGGTGGGAAAATATATATCTTGCGTCATCTATGTATCATCTGTGTAATGTGTATGTGACTCGTATTTTGTTTACTGCATATATACATTTCGTGTGTAAACGCCTGTATAATTCGTGTATGAGTTTTCACACATGTGAAATTGTTTGTTGTATGTAATACGTGCGAGTCGTATACAATGCGTGTAATTCTGTATAGGTGATGAAAATGTGTGTAATCGGTTGTTTGGTTCATTATGTGTAAATCGTGTGTGATATGTGTAAGTGCTTGAAATTACAATAGTTTTGAGATCAAATTTTCTCACCACATTAAAAATAAAACTTTTAAGAACTATATAAATCATGTTAAAGTGGACAGGGGGGATAATTTAGGCATATGTGGATTTTGATGCCAAATGCCATAGGTCACTATGTGGATTATGCATACCAAATTTGGCATCAATTGGCCCACCCGTTAAGGAGTTACGGACCTCATCCCCTCGGTCATTTGTGGCAATAAGATTTTCATAAATTCGTGAAATTATAACTTTGGGAGAGTTTAAAATAATATAAAATTGTAAAATTTGTGTGCCAGGGCTATAGTTTAGGTACCTATCGGATTTGAGTGTAGCCACTGGGTGCCTTAACTATTACACTTACATTAGCGGAAATGTAAGTGTATTTCTGCTGGATTTTCACAAAAATTGTTTTGAGTTAGGGATTCCGAGAATTTCATAAAAAGAATCTCTCTAACGCAAAAATTAAAACTTATGTTAGAGAGCAAATTTCACAATTCCGAGAATTCATAACCCGGTTGGCAACCGTTATATTAAAATCTAATGGTTTAGAGAGGTTTAAGAACCAGGTTTTTAATCGGGTTCCTAGAATTAGGGTGTTTAAAGATTATTTAAAGGGTTGCATTGTGAGATTAGGGCCTCATTTTTCGTTACAATCGGTGATCAAACTGGTACAAGCGTTTTGTGTGTATTGTCGATTGGAATTATTTTGTGCTGCTTATAAACGTAAGTGACTATTCGTGCTTATGAATATTTATATTATCATATTGTACATGTGTAGTAAACGAATGGGTAAATTAGTGTCCTTGGAAAAACACATTTAAAAGGCGTTCTTTACCGTTGTAGTACATGGGTTGAAATTTAAAACCTCAACGAAAGTGTATCATAGAGAAACCCAAAATACACCAATACGTTTTAAACTGACGAGGGTCGACTGTGCATACCAGATCCAGGTAGAACCCAGGCGCGCGACACCACCCCGAACCCCGCCAACGCACCCCACGAACCACAAAACCCCCCCCCCCCCTACTCTCCGGTATATACACCCCCCCCCCCCCAACGAACCCAGGGAGGAAGGGACGGAACGGACGGACCTACCAGCCCACAGACCCCGAAAGGGGAGACACCCAGGAAGAACGGCGCACCACAACGACACTACAAATAAAAGACGTAAGGTCCCAAGAAACTACTCAATTACACCGGGCCGAACACCCCCCCCACCCCCCCCCACAAAAAACCACCACAACCACCCCCACCGAATACAGCCCCCACCCAACCCCCCCCGCCCCCCCCCCCCCCCCAGCCAACAACCCTCGACACCCCCCCCAGCCTCCAGACACCACACCACACACCACTCACAACACAACAAAACCACACAAAAACCAAACACCCCCAAAAACCCCACCCCAACCCCACCCCCAAACCCCCAACACCCAACCCAACAAACAAACAACAACAAAAAAAAAAAAAACAAAAAACCACCCCCACACCACCCCTGAATCAGACAACCCAGTGACACTATACCACACCTATTTTGAGCCTACAGCGTCTTACGAACAATCATATTCCATACCTCGTCAGGCATACTCCGCCCCGCCTACACCACTTCCACATACTCCCCTAATGCCACTGGGATTCGAAGCTACAATAGAGGACTATGTTCCAGACGAATGGCTCACACCATATCCCGCCCCTCCGAGACCACAACCCGCACAATCCGTCCCAGCAACCAGCCAACCTCCACTGGAACCCGCGCCAACACCAAAACCTAAGCCTAAACCGCGACGAAAGCAAGTCCAACAATCTACACCGACCGACGAACCAGTATCATCTGCAAGCTCGGAGACCACCTCACCGGAAACCGCCGATTTTTCGACACCGCCTCAACGGTGGACAATTCCACCCCTATTATCACCCTTGCAGGAATGGGGAACCAAAGTTCCACAGGTACCATCCTTTGGTCGATGGACCATCCGGAGACAAAATGAGCTAGCACAGTGGGAATGGGAAATGCAGGAGATAAGAAGGAAACGAGAGGAGGCCGCCCGTGCCCGAGGAGAAATACAGGATGCAACTGAACTAATGGAGTACATAAGAAGATCCCCCATACAATACATCCCCTCGGGAGACCAAATAGACGCCGACGGGATTGTAGAAGAATTTATTGAGAGTTTAGTTCGACAACGAGAAGCAAGTAAGCAGAGCACAAGTAAGCAACGTCGACCCTCCGAGTCTTCGGAAGGCGGTCGACCGAAACGATTACGACCACGGACTGTAGACAAGGACGATGAGACAATATCAACCATTGGCGAGTCAACCAAAGGCTCCTCTACCGGAAGGAAGGGAAGAGCGCCGCCGCGCAGCGCTCCCTTCACCCTCAAGGGAGTTCTGAGTCGACCATCACGCGCCAAACCACGTCGACAAACCCTCGCTAGAGCCCAATCACAAGTTTGTTGGGAAGACGAGGAGGATGAGATGCCTCTAAGTCAACTTTTACCGGGACCTCGCCGGAGGCCCCACTTGGAACTTGACCCTCCAACGGAGGAGAGCGAGGGATCTCCCGACCTGTGACCCCCTGCACACCAAATTCAAGAGAGGGAAGAACCCCCACAACCTACTCGCCGATAGCCGCATAGACAAGCCAGGGACCGCTGTCGTTGGTATGAAGAATACATACCACACGGAGAAGAAGCCCGAGTCGTAATACCACGTCTCGACCCTCGGAACTTAAAACCCCAGACTACGGCACCAACTCGACGGACTATACCTCTCGCTCCACCGACTCGACATCGTGACCCCGTTATGCCGATGGATTATCCATCTGGTAGTGCTCGTGCACAGCACGACATGTTTGAACCTTTTAGGGACATCTTTGACGAACGGGACATCGAGGACATGTTATCCGCACATCCGGACTTGGAACCTGACGAGGACAGTGGACAAAGACAATTACGACCCGAAGATGTCGGACTGGAAGTGGTCCGACCTCCTAGACAACCGCCTCGCGGGAGACGGTTGTAACGCTTAAATCACTCGAAAACACCCCGAACACTCGAGCTCCCGCCACCAAACTCCCTCAAGAGCCGCCACTAATGGCGATGAATACTATTGCAGGAATCACCAATTCAACGGACTCAACGACATGGAACAAATTCCACAACCTCGTGTGCCGTACTACACCATCAACTATGGTGCTCCAATCGAAACGTTACGTTCCTCTCCAAAGGCACACGCTGGCCGGAACTCTCAAACATGGCTCCGTTAGGCCAAACCGTCACCCAATATCCCATCGAATACGCCTCGACGGAGCAAGGATACCAGCTCCTCGTCACGTATTTGTTCGACGAGGAGCAAGCAAAACAAGACATTTCGGACTTGAAACTGGGAGCTCGAGACGTGAAAGCCATCTCCCGTAGGAACAAACAAAAGTTCCTGGACCCAGAAACAACCGAGCGCCTCCGCCCAGTACTCCCTCACCTTATGCGGACGGTGCTACTAGAAAAATTTAAGATTCCTCGGTTCAGGGACGCCCTCCTCGCCACCGGATATGCCCAATTGCTCGAGGCGAACAGATCCGATTCATTCTGGGGAATCGGCCTAGGGCCAGACGACATCAAGTTCGGCAAACGACCGCGACCATGCCACAATGTTATGGGTCGCCTATTGGAGGAAGTACGAACCTTCTTCCGACATAACGTCGCCACTTGGCCAACCGTCTTGATTTTGGGCGACTCATTAGCGGCGCCTTTGGTCAACATGGCCGCGTCAAAAAGGTGGTTCGCAATGGCATGGCCAGGAGCCACCATACAATTCCTGGTCCGACTAGCGACGTGCATCGCAACGCCGCAGACTAAGACCGTCATGATTCTTGGCGGATATAAAGCGGCCCTACGAACGAAGCCGCACGAAGACCGTTTGCTGGACACGCCCAGTA
Source organism: Trileptium ribeirensis (assembly GCA_030248225.1). Lineage (NCBI taxonomy): Eukaryota > Metazoa > Nematoda > Enoplea > Enoplida > Thoracostomopsidae > Trileptium > Trileptium ribeirensis. The sequence continues at coordinate 19,232 of JASANE010002092.1, forward strand.
AAGTGATGCGTCGAGTGCGCCGGTATATCTGTTCATTCGACTATCTACTTGGTGACGAAGCAATCATTGCCCCGCCCCCACCACATTGGGACATCGGACAGGACAATACTGTCGATTGGGTAATTACGAGTTTACCAAGATATTTCAGGACATTAAATGGCAATTCCCCGACAGGATGCAGTAGTTGTTGATGCCCAACTACCCACCCAATCTGAACGAGTCGGGAGCGT
>JASANE010002093.1:0-48958 GCA_030248225.1 Trileptium ribeirensis
CTTTGCACACTTCACCGAGTTGTCGCATTATTAAGTGACCATCGTAGCGTCGTAGATTGTGAAACATGACGGTGACATCTCGATTGAGTCGGTATCCGATGTTACACTTTAGATGCGCTGCACCACGATATCGCCCACATAGATGAAAATGATCGTTTGCCTTGTCTTCTTTCTTCAACCACCCACCGCATAAATAGCATGAGATTGCTTTGCGGTGATTTACATAATCTTGATCCATCTTGAAGTGTTACTGGGCACGTGATTCCATCCATGTTAAGATCGCCCATATATTTTTGGTAGTTGTTGACACGTTTTGGGGGTTGCTTGTAGTGTAATGGGTGTAGTGCCGCCGAAATGGACCAAATGAAACACTTGTTGTCGCTATTTTGCACGTTGAGAATTGCATGTTTGTTTCGAATTGATACTGGAAGTTCTTTGTGCGACGATCCACGCAACGGTTGGTATGTGCTGATATGAATATCTGCGTGTTTGACGTCATCCAATATCCAACCGGACGCACGTGCTTCGAAATCTTCGAGTTTCTTAAATATCTCGTTGGAAACGCTTGTGATCTCATCCGTGACGTTTGACCCGGGAAGAATTGTTCGGACTTTGTTGTTGAAGTGTGCCGTCATCGTCGATCCATCGAGTTTGTATAGTACGCATTGAACACTAATCCATAATTTGATTCCATGGTGACGCTGTTGTTTAAGTAACTTCTCCACTATGACTCTTGATTGCTGGAGAAACATAGAGAGATCATTGACGATATGTTTGGATACGATATAGTAACTCCGAATGTAGCCTTTGAGAGCCTTGATCCATTGGAGTAGCTGCATTGAATCCGTTTCGTCTACAACGTTTGACCGCTGTACGCACCCATTGATTTCGGTCGCCATCGTCATTATATCGTCAAGATCGTCTTCTAAACGTTGCACCTTCAATCGTTGACATGTGTCATCAGTTTCGACCTTTGACACCCGCTTCCGCGATTGTAATTGTATGGTTGATGTTGATTGCTGTTGTTTTGTTGTCACTGCGGAATGATCTATCGCCAATGTTCTGTGATATTTTGAGACGTGACGACTATAATTGTCCTTTCAGGTTAACTTCTTGCCACAATGAACACAGCTAAATTCCATTTCGCTGTGAACTGATTGTTTATGTCGTCCCATATGATCCTTTCGAGTAAAGTTGACACCACATTATCGCGTACGAATACCATTATTGCTTTTAAGAAGTTAGCTTATTAATACTGTGTTAATATTAAAGTACTGAACCAGAGAGCTCGATAATATAGACGACCGTTCTGAACCAACACAAACGAAAGAATGATTAAACCTAATGCCTACATGGGTTTATATACCATCCGACAAAACCAGACGCTGGTAGGTAAGTAACACGAGGATTTTCCCCACCAGTACAGATATGTCGAGGTTATATACATCCTGTTTCACAGTAGAAAATAATTACCCCGATGGATGTGTTTCACAGTCGAAAATGATGGATCACTCTTATAAGTCAATAAGTTGTTTTTGGTAGCTATATACTAGATGGTCAAAATGGATGGTGGTTCAAATGTTATGCTTGTAGCCGTTAACTTCAAATCCTGTGTAACTGAGTTTTGTTGTATAAAACCGAAGGAACTGAGCAACCAAACGTACATATTCAATCAAATAACGCAACAGTATGCTCACCCTATAACTTGCTGACAACAAGTGATAGCAGGAAATGTTACTACTTAAAGTGTTACTACTTAAAATTTGTACACAGTACACAAACGTTCAATACAATCCGAATCACGAGGGATACGATGAGGCAGAATAACCTCCTCTCGAGTTTGCAATCCAACTTCCCATCATGGAGTAAAAAAGGGACCTAAGTATGCCACTAGCTGGATCTTTTGGGGCTGTAGGTTGTTTCAAATTACTGGACAAACCCCTGCAGACCAAAACTGTGGGTTACGACATATCGCATAAATCTCTTAACACTATAAGCAGATATAGTTATATCAAACCAAACACCGTAAACATTAGGTGTAAATGATTGAATCATATGAGATCTTGTGTCTTAGCAATATTACGAAACTAATAATGACGTCATTCTCATCCACGCGTGCTTATATTTGGAATCTGGCCACCAACAAACACATTTCCAGTCAGAACACATACTAGAAAACAGATATAATACATACGGATAAATATACATACTACACATAAACAACACACAAAGATACGTAGCCAGAGATAATATATGAATCAAACCATAAAAATATAAACAACCTGGAAATTATACGCCACGTGTTAACAGCCCCAACGACGTTGTTTATTCATGTGTATGTTGTTTTTCCACATAGAATAACAAACAAAATATTATGATATCATTGCATCTAATGTGCTAACATTTATGTATATATCTATTAATCAACATAGAGAAATTATATATCTATTAATCGACATAGAGAAATTATATATCTATTAATCGACATAGAGAAATTATTGTGCGCAAAAATGCTATCACGCGTAAGCACAGCTAATATGTACAATATGCCTGAGATATATATACAACGCACAACCCCATATAAATAATATATTTCGTACATATATGCAAATGATGACTCATCACCCCAACCTCCTCTGGGAGGGGGGTAAAAGCAGTTTTTTTCATCTACTGGAGTGATCCTTTATATGTTTTGCTTGCCAATGCGTGCGAGATACCTTTTGATTCTAGCGCGCCCCTTAAAGCTTTAAATTTCATGGGAGCTTAAACTCGTTCCGCTTCATGTAGGCTCTTAAAGATGCTCCAATATTTAGTGTATGCAATATAGCAATATATATTTATTGATAGCAGGCCATGCCGTTCTCGATATATTAAGTCTTTGCCTAAGCTAATTTTCTTACCTGACAGATGTAATAATCCTAAGTCAGAGGGCTGCCTCCTCCTTCGCCCCGAATCCCCTGCTCTAAGTTGTTCTATCTTTTAGCAATATAACTTCCGGGCCCTAAAGGTGAGATGAGCTACATCACAGTAGCAGCACGTTTCTTTATTAATATAAATAATGTGCTGTGTTTGCCAATGGTGGGCCGAATATGACGATGCATATTTGTATATTTTTTGTGAAATATTGGATTTTTATGTTGTCATTTTTTGTGTGAAATCGTATCGCTGCGGGCTCTCATTTCAGTGCCGTTAGAACAGTTAAATTTAGCTTAGAGGGATAACCCCCTCTTCCCATGAACATCAATGGTGGAAGCCTTAGACTAAGGATATGTTTGGGGTTTGCTAATGCTTGTGGACCTAAGCTGCGCATTGTTTAGCAATATAGCGTGCTATTCCTAAACGTAGCTTAGACCACTTGGCCAAAATTAATGTAGAAATTAGATGGCTCTTGAAAATTGATCAAATTTTTCAAGTTGTGTAGATTAACCGTAATTTGAACATTTCGTTGGTGGACATATTCAGTTGATCGATTATTGATAGTAACGCAGCTGTATGACAAATTATGCACATCCAAATTAATTGGTATTGAATTTGCATCACGTCGTAATGGACATTTGTATTTATATATACCAGATAAGAATCTCGCACCATTCAGCTTTCTCGGTTTTCTAGCATGTTAGCCAGTGAAAATCCTGCATGGTACTTATGTGTGGAGATAGTGATATAAACAACAGAGCACTGACATTGTTTAAACGGAATGCAGTTTCTCTTGTTTGCGACTAAATACATGTCGCCTTTAATAAAGATGAGCCGGCATGAGTTAACTTTCGAGGGCTCGGGTCATGGGTTGCAGTAAACTGTATAATTGCGAGCATTGCTGAATTTTGATTATATGTATACGAGATCTCTCTGTTTGTGTGAGCGCTTTTGAACAATTTCATCTTTTTAAAGTTGTACTTGTAAATATCTATATACTATGGGGCGTTGGGATTACCCCTAAGTTGGGACCCTGCTGAAGCTATAATTACCCCTGATAGGCACAATACCTCCCGTGCGCACCTGAGGTGTGCTGTAGATTTTGCATAATTGACGCCTAAAATTTGGCAGAAATCGATGAGAATTGTAGCAAATATGCTGGAAAAAATTATGAGTTCAAACAATTTCCGAAAATATAGTTCCCTTTGACTTACCTCCCTCACTCGCGCCCAATCATCTGCTCCTCTTGGGCCAACCGACTTTAAACACATGGAATGTTTAATAAAATCAGGCCAGATACGGTCGAGTCGAGCTAACAAAACTTGACTTTAATGCCATACTTAGCATATATTGTTAGAAACAGTTTGTACTTAGTGGGTTTGGCTATATAAGTGTGTTGATGTTACGCTATTTACTTACTCAAGGCGTAGAAAGCGCAGATGTAAACTTACCGTACACTGTGTTTTGTAAGAGCGACAAAGCGTTTACGTAATAATTATATATATGTCTTGTTTAGTGTTTATTGTGACTTTCTTGCGGATAGAGAATGCTAGTAGTTTGCATTATCTTTGGAAGTATCTTATTAAACACTTATGACTGGACCATTGTCATACCTTATGGCGGTTAGCTAACCGTATAAAATAACGAAAATGCAAGTAATACAGCGGTTTCAGAAAAAACATCAATCTAGTTGTGAACAGCATACGTTATCTATTTATCGAAGAGAGTATTAATCGAGAAGGAACAATGAACAGGTAAGACTTTGTATAAGCCTGTCATATATATATCTTAGCTGGAAACAGTAAGTTAAAGGGTTGCAAAAAAGTACAATTGGTTTTTCTCGCTCAGATTATTGGGTTTGATAATCCATTTCTTTTAATCATATCCTATTAAACTAGATGCTTCGCGGATTCCATTATGTTTTTTACTATTTAAGAAACAATTTGCGACGTGTCTATATACTATTTAAGGCTGTTTAGTTTACCCATTACACAATGTTTGCATGATGTTAGTGTATCGATTACGCAATTTCATTGCTGTTGTCAGTCTTGAGTTAAGTCATTTCAAAAACATTGGATACTTGGATAATAACAGCAAAATGTAATCTAAGTGGTCCTACGGGTGTTTAGTACCGCCGTAGATTACATACAACTAGCAGGAGGTTTCTATGCTAACAGCAGCAATGCGAGCATCAATGGCTATTTTATTTTATGAGCTTAATCCTAAGGTCTTAATGTGTCACCACTTACAGGGGCGTAGCCAGTGGGGGGGCAGGAGGCTGCGGCCTCGCCCCAATCCAAAGTGACCGGTGAAAATTTTGGTAAGGTCTCCCTTATTATGTTTGGATTTTTCAGAGTGGATGAAATTTGAAGGCAGTTGTGGTTTCCAAAAAGAAAATACCGGAAAAAATTTTGGTGCTTCGCGCGGTTATTTTATTTCAGTGCAACTGGGGGCTGGATACCGATATATAGAAACTTAAAAACAAGCCAAAAACAAACTTGCAAAAAATTTTGTCTGCGGCCCCCAATCAAGAAGTCTGGCTACGGCACTGACCACTTATATCGGATATAGTTTATTTCTCACACTACAACAAATTACAAATTCTACACACAAACAAATAAACGGCTGAACCGTACTCACCTTGATTGCGCAGCTTCTGAGGCCGACTGAGGCCCTGGTCTAACTGCGCCACCGCTTAAATACCCGAGCAATAAGTCTTACTCCCAACTTTCTCCTTATTGATTTCTCCAAGCAATCGAAATTATATAGTAAAGTTTTCCAAGTTTTCCTCTGGTTCCACTCCTGTAAAATTCCCTCTTAAACCTAAGTGAGTTTTTAGTCGTTAGAGAATAAGTTTTTATGAATTTCCCCGAATTCTTAAATATAAACAAAATTTAAGATGTTATTCGAAAATCCAGCAGACACACATACACATATCCGCTAATGTAGGCCTAAAAATGCTTAAGGCACCCAACCATTACATTCAAATTCGATATATTTCCAACTTATGTCCTAGATTGACATAAAACTGTCGTATTTCTGTTATTCCCCGGAAAACTCCCTCAAAATTAGCTAAGTCTTAAAATTTTCTTGCACCCTTACAAAATTTTCAACATGCAATAGTATATTATATTCCAGCACATAGAAATCTTATGTAAACATATAGATGCACATGATACAGCACTTTTATACATTGTTTCGATACAAAATAAATTCATAACTGATTCATTGTAATTACACATCTCATATAGATATATACATATACAATACATATACTTTTGTATACAACATTTCATAGCAATAATATAGACCGTAAACATGCAATAAATATATTGCACCGATGGTAAACAACAAACAATAAATCAGAGAAACAAATTAGCTCATGTGAAGAGAAGTTAAGGGCTTCGGCCCGTCGTGTTTGGGGTTCACGACTTAATACGTCCCCCTGATGTAATTTATTTTCCAAGGCAATACCTCGTTACAAAAATATCTTTATTGCTGACTTAATTGGATAGACTGGCGGTTGGACTTTGTGGCATTTTCGGTGCCCATGCTTCTTACTTTCTCGCAATGACTACCTGGTTTAATTTACCTTGATAAATGTTTTCTTCCTCCAATGAAGCACCAATTCTTACAAAACAAACTATGTTTTTTAAAAAATTTTATTTCGAAGCTACACTTTTGATAAGTCATGGAAAGATTAGTGCTCTGTTAATCTTGTGTGTTGCTTCCGTGAACATTTGCTGGAACAGAAACTACTGGAAAAGTAAAATAGCTTAACCTCTGTACTTCTGCGACGGAATTGCGTGCTAACCCACAAAGGTACGTTTTAACAAACGTGTCCTCGGATCATTTCATCGGCACGCAATTTTGATAAAAACATTTGAGACAACGCTAAGTGAAAGTTTGAAATTAGTCCTCATAGCCTTGTTTTTATTGCCTTAGTTGATTGCACAAAATATTTTAAGTTTATATCTACACGATCGGTCAAACAAATAAGGAAACATTGTGTGAGTTAAAGGCTTTTATTACTTATACATAAAAACCTATGGTGATAATATTGGTGTGTACTAGCAATGCGCATTGCGAAAATAGTTTCGTGCTGTTAAGCTTGCGCTTATATCATACGTTATATCATAGACGCGATATATATAATTATATTATTAAATTGAATTTTACAAAATCACGCATGGTTTTGGAGGTGGTACCAGCGGTTACAGTATCATTTCGAAAAGGGTTACATATGCGTTCATTATGAATCATTGCATCGTTCTCAGCAGTGTTCGAACTCTTTCTAATCGCAGATGCAACAAAAACAGTATTAGATTGGAACCAATGAAATAATGCACAGTTGAAGGTGGTCTCACAGTATACAGTGACGTTTCAGAAAGGCTGCTTCAGCCACATAAACATTCAAATCAGTCGTGTCAGAATTTTCAGTATACGCGAAAACCTGTATAGTGATCTCATAAAGTTTATGAATGATTGTCTTAAAAGTGAGATATATGAATGGTTAAAATCAGTCCTTTTGAGACTCTACTTTTTGTCTCTGTTTCTTATCCACGACTCCGGCAAAAAAGTGTTATATATTAATATTACAAAGTTGTATTATTTCGCTCCTTGCGAACACAAAAGATATACAGTATTTTTGATAGGAAGCTTGTGTTTTGAGACGTAACTGTAAAACTATTTTCCCTCGGTCACAAAAATTGAGGGATCCTTTTTTAAAGGGGTTTATCCCAATGGGAGGGTTGTATAGATGAAGCCCATATACAGGCCATACCATAGGCTATTATATACAAAAGATCCAATGGGAATATCCTTAGTATGTCCCTGTGATGTTTAGAAAAACACTGTCCGGACGGACGCGGTAACATTTTGTCAGTCATACAAAATATGCTTGCCAGGTTCGCTCGCTGCGAAATGATGATTCCAGGGCAGCGATGTCTATTTAGTAAATCTATTTAGTGTATTTAGTATTTTACTTAATAGTCGTAATATTAAGCCAAAAAGCAATATTGTCTACATTTTTGTGTGTAGTGCTGCTTATCATTCTGTAAATATTTTACAATGCTCTTTAAATGCTAATTCATGTTTAGGTGCGCCAAGTGTTGTGTCTACATCACTTCTACATTTTATTAGGTATAGCTTTATAGTCTTTGTCATGATATGTATAATAGATACTGTACTTCTTAAAATTCAGGAGCTTGCATGAATATAACCAAAACACATCAACTGCTCCTGGACACATGTTATTTGTTTCGGCAGCTTCAAATCATCCACCCGCTCATACACTTGGCCGGAAGATGTAAGTGATGAGCAGTTGAAATTGGATACAACTGTTGTTTAAATGAGTAGCATTACAATATGAACGTTAACTAATTTTTGTGTTTCTGTGGAAACAATATCGGCCAGGATTATTATTAATACGCTATTTACAATCATTACTAGAATGTCTATCTGGTATTTCTTTTATTTTAGCTTTATATTCATTGCCATAACATTAAGTTTCCATTGTTACCAATAAAGCATACTTGCCACAGAAGGTTTAAAACATTATCGGCTATACCGATCTTTCCACTCGCGGGAAAAATGTGTGAAATTTCCATGGGGACCATCATTTTTATTCTCAGGGAAATTTTGGTGGGGATTCCAGTTTTTATGCATATTTTTGAACATACTTTTGGCCTATTTTTTGCATTGTGTACACATTTTCGGCACTCATGACATTATTAGTAGTCGTAATTGCCCTATTAAAGCACCTCGAGGCTTCTAACATGTCTGTCACACTCCTGATTTTTATTTTTGTGTGGTCTTCATCAATATTGAACATGAGGAATTTTATGGAGAGGGGTGGGGGTGAACATTCGGATTTTGGTGAGTGGGGTGTGGGAATCGCCGAGTCGGGATCCTCTCTATACCTCATAATGGAGAGGCCAGCTATATTATTCTTTCAATATGGTCTACCGTAGCATATTATTGATGCGCAGCGTAATGCTTAGTTTGACCTTAAAGAGTACTTAGACGTTGTGTAATGAACTATTTTTATACGTTAACTCAATTTTATTCCCTTAATGTTATATTGTAGATATAACAGAATGTATAGATTTTTTCACTGGTGCAATATACTGGCTGCTTCTCAGTCGGAAAAGTTGGTCCATCAGTAGGGGAGTAGGGGTGGTTGAAAAAATGCCAAAATATGAAATTTGTGTCGAATTTTTTATCACAGGATTTCTAGATAGGGGAATATATAAATGAGCGGCGAAGTGTACAAAGATTTTTACTTGTGGCTAAAAATATGTTTCGGCATTTACATTTCTCCGCACCCTTAATTTGGAGAAGCCAGATGTTAATGCTTTGGATATTGATAAAATTTTTGTCTGGAAGATTAGCACCGTGTGTTAAAACCGCATTGAAATGTATATATCATTATTAATTGGTTGAATAGAAGTGGATTGAATATTTCAGTAGTAACATAAAATTTGTAACAGAATTTGCTTGTTCAATGCTCGTTCAGAGATCGCGCCGTTTTCTTTATTTTTTAATACTTGTGCAATTATATAATATATATATTATATGTTTAGGCGTTTACGCGATAGGGCAGCGGACTTTTTGCTTGCTCAGTTATTGCAAAGGGATTATGCTATTGCAGCCAGCGAATTAAAAGGGTACTTCGAATGGGTGAGTGGTAGAGTGAAAATTTCTAGTAAGGGCAGGTCACTTAGTGTTACTTCTATCTCCAACGATTTGCGTTGTGCTAGCGTTTATGGTTCGGCTACCCACGAATGTTTAGTGTGATGTCCAGTGTTTGTTCGGGAGTGGTGTATCAATTTCCAGGTCAACAGCTAGTGATGTTCGACCAGCAGTAACAGCCAGGTATTATTTGTAAACTTGCTCTAATCCAGGGTTTTTATTTGTGTTTTTCTTAGTGCAAAAACACAGCGAAATTTCAAAAAACACACCTAAATTTCTAAAAACACAAAAATTAGTAAACGCTGAATGCTTATAAACTGACCATGTTTATAACTGTGGAACCTAAGCTTATAAATTCTGAAATATGAAAAAATTAGTGCTAAATATAACTGTTTGGTCCATTGTATAAATTTATAATGCTTGTGTAACAGATCCATACGGATCGTTACGAGGTGGATTAATCCTGACCATAGTCTAATGGCAACCTTTTATCGAAAACCCTTAATCTTGGCCACACTCAAATGACCAACACTTACAATAATCCTGGCCACACTATAATGGCCAACATTTACAAACACCCCAATAATCCTGGCCACAGTCCAATGGCCAACATTTTATCAAACACCAATAATCCTGTCTACAGTGTAATGTTCAACATTTTGGCGACTACCCCAATAATCCTGGCCATAGCGTTATGGTCACGATTCGATCGCTCTAGGACAATATCCAACTTTATTAATCGAGTTAAGTACGTAGTGGATTAGTACAGAGAATCAATAAAGCACACCAAGTTTGTTAGCCCGTTTGAACTCGTAGGAATTAAGAATGTTCCAGGAAGGTTCATTACTTCGGCAGTGGCCTACTTGCACGTTTTGGCTTATCGTTTAGTGTCTTAGAACGAATCAACAATAAAAGCCCATAGAATTAGGAGTGAAACCCAGCCGTATATAACGCGAATCCTAGGTATAACCCGCATACTAAATCATGGCAATAATTGTTGGATTAGGAAAAGTTGAAAAGATAGAAAAAGATTGAAAATTCGGTCCCAACCCTAGTCTACAGGGACCCACATGCGATTTATGAGATAAGTCTACTCCATCATTTTTAGCATCGTTATAGCCCATGTTTGTGGACTCGAAAAATCCGTCTTTAGCAGTTATCTAGGTCGTAGATGAGCCTCAATTTCGGGCCAAATTTTACCGTTTTGTTACCATGTTCGAGAAATGATTTTATAGGGAATTAGAACCGAAAATCACCAGTGATGTCTATACAACCCGCTGAAATTATCATCTTCTATTTATGGTCACCGTAAGTATGTATGTATGCGAGTAGGAAAAAAGGAAGAAATATGATATCGTACCATTGTCGCATCATAGAAAAATTCATGAGTCGTACCAATGATTACCTCCCAAGCTTACTGTTTTGTGAATATATACTGTTTCTCGTTTATTATGATACTTTGCCGTACGTTAATCCGATCGCTACTTTATCACGTTTATAACTGCTTACTTATCATGTACCATAGTCTCGTAATTAGGAGTGGCAAGATTGAGTGTAGCAAACTTCCCTTTGTACGCTTCGTTCCCCACGCCTCATTTGCACCAATTATAATACCGCCTTTCGCTTACCTGAACCTGTTGCTTTGACGGAGTACCCTTTATTAGCAATCGTAGTGCCGAGCGAGTAGTTAGTTGAATGGCGCCTCTTTTTATCGATAACTAACCGTATTACTTACCGGTAATTGCTTTTGATTTGACCCACTGCTTTTCATGAGTAAGGTAAGCGCAGCTGTGATTAGAAAAGGCTTAGCAGTACACGCCGTGATTTGACTCAGCTGTGAGAGTTCCGTGAAAAGGCGATGAATCCGCAATTTAACCGTTAATCACCCTGCTCATTCTCCTAGTAGTGTACCATACTAGTGACGTTGTACCTGTTGTATTCGCCCGTACACTATGTGCATGTCTATATCCAGATTTTGACTCATCAATAAATGCTCTATCAAACCCAATGTGTCCAAGTGTTTCACTGACCCGATTAGCGATAGACTTTAGAAGGGGCTTGAAATCTGTCACCCCAGTCGACGACCCACGTTCAGGCTTGACACGCGCATCCAATAAGCAAACCTTAGCGTGACTCGGCCATTTCATAAGTGTATTAATTATACCACTGTGTAAGTACGACTCGTGCGACTAATAACGAAAATTTACAGCAAATTTGAAACTCTCGCTGAGCACCCAGCATAGGAAATTACACGCGCGTTAAACGTCTAGGGATTTGTCGGACCGTAGTGGGGGCCACTGGCTAAACAAATTAACCGTTCGAGAAAGTGGGAACCAATTTCGATCAAACCTCAACTCCCGAAATTCTACACTTCCCGGGTTAGACGTGGATAGGGAATAGCGGTATGGTCTCTTTGGCCTGTGAGCAGGTGACGGAGCCGACCTCCCTGGGGACCTCAAAGGTAGTACCTCTTAGGCTACGTGCGCAACCCGTCCGGCAGGATCATAACACATCCTGTGAGGCGCTCCTGCGGCTTGCTAAGCTCCGTAGTTTCTTGGGCCTGACCCGAATCGAAAAAAGAAAAATCAAGAATTTGAACCCAATAGGTCCGCCCTTGAAGTAGCCGGTGTCGTATGGGCATTACGTTTGTGGAAGTGCGTAATGCAGCAGCGTTACGTCGATTACAGTTGCATTAATATAAAATTGCGAGTAGCCGGTTAATTATCATTACTTGACCTTCCCTGTAACGCTAAAACAGGGTATTTGCGGGTTAATTAAAAAACAGAGGTAAATGTCAAAAACACACTTAAATTTCAAAAAACACACATTTCAGCACAACATGAATTTTGAAAAACCCTGCTCTAATCTCATCATCTGGTGTATTGGTACTTGGTATCTCTATAATGTCTTGCGAGGCGGTGAAACATCGTTGGGGTCATCTCCAAGCATCCTTGTGCGTCTGAACGACCATATGGTCATCTGGGTGTCTATTACAAATTCAACTACAGATATATCACCTGTAATCACCTTACCTCGGGTTGGAGCGTCAATGCTTCGTTAGTCCGTGATTTCCGATTAGGCCGATCTTGCGCCGCCTCTCGTTGTATTTAGATTGGTCGGCTCCTCCAAGTTCGCCATGCCACATCCTTGAAAGCACGCGCCATATATATACCTAAAACCAATAATTATGTCGTATCTCTTATCAAGTCGCTGTTTGAACCGTCTTATTGCCGTGTGCGAATAAACGACACGCTATCTGAACGGTTTAAGGTCAAGTCTGGGGTGAGACACGTGTCAATCTTGTCACCATCCTTTTCAACTGCGCAATTGCATGGGTGATTGAGACAGCCCTGGCTAACGACGACGGTGTTATTTTCGACGCAATTGGCATGAAGTTCACAGATGCCCTTATACCGACGACATAGCCATAGCCGCATCGTTAACTAGCGAACTACAAGAGGATCTCAATCGAGTCGACACAGCCGCGAAGCGCATTGTTCTGGTCATCATCTCGCACAAGACCAAGATAATGACCCGCTGCATCAAACATCAAGACATCGTACTGGCGGAGGTGAAGCAGAATGACACCCCAAGGAATTGCCCCAAAATTTACACACTTAGGTAATTTGGGGCGCTGATTGCGAATCTGGCCTCCGTTTCCCCCTGCATGACCCCTGGTTCCCGAGATATGACCTATTGAAGTTGGCCCCGTGTTTTGCTGTGCTCGTTCGCTCACTCACTGTAGGTCGACTCGGCAGCCGTCAGTAACTTGATGTGAGAACGCATCGCGTATAATGATAACGCGTATGTACCGTATATATATTATACGGTAATGTGCAGCACGCATGCGTAATATGTAGCTCCCGGGTTAGGCACATAACGTAGCATGCAAACTTGTACAGCAGCTATTGGGAGAGAAAATTTACTGAGAAAGATTTTCTCACGCCCTTGTCTGTCGTTTGCATCCTTTTTTACTGAGAAAGATTTTCTCAAGCCCTTGTCTGTCGTTTGCATCCTTTTTCTTGTTCGAAGTTGCATTTGTGTAGATGGCTGTTTTTGGACCTGCCCACCCTGTTTGCTTTCACCGTGTACGACATCAACGATTTGTTCCGTTTCAAATCTGACAATGCAGGGTGTATAAATGGTCTAATTGAGATTGGTGTCCTGAAGCGAAGAAGGTGCTGCCGGCGATCATGCCAGTTGGGTGAGTGTCAGGTAAGCTTCAAATGCAATATTTAACCCGTGCCTCACCCGGCTCCATCCAATATCTGAGTTTGAATGATTTGGAGTATTTTGACAGTTTTTTGTTTTCTTTTTATGTCAGTAGAGGCGGAGCTGATGATCGAAATTCAAAATTTTTTCACCGAACGGTTTCTAATGACCCTACAGTTTCATTTCCAGCAAAAAGTAAAACAAGCGAAAATTTTTTTCGCTTCACGCCAAAATAACCCATTGTTTTACAGCATATTGTTTGTGTGCCGTCAACCGGTAATAAATGTGGTACAGCAGCTATTTATTGACCAACTGGCTCGGTTTTACCATAAAAAATACCCCATATTGTTTCTATGATCAATTTTCCAATGTCGTTCGGGACCCGCCACTGAGCCCTGGGCAAAACGCAAATTTCTCAATGGATTTAGTCATAGTGACAAAATATTGTTTTAGATGTTCCCCCACTTTTAAATTTTCGCAACACTTCCGCGGACGAGGTTGAGTGTGGAATCATTTAAAATGGTTAACTTAGGCTCAGGCTTAGGTTCTACTGCAGCGATGCACGCTCGGATGGTTCGGTGCCAGTGGGTCTTTGGCATCTGCGACACCCAAGCGAAGTGGGGATACATCAACTTTTTGGGCACCAGAGATGCTGCAACCCTACTTCCACTGATTCAGCGATTTGTCCGTCCAGGTACGACCATCTGCAGTGATGAGTGGCGGGCATATCGTGGCATCAATGCTATGGCCGGGGTTAATTCACCATACATTCATCAGACGGTCAACCACTCCCGCAATTTCGTCGATCCAGTCACGGGAGTGTGTACCAACTCAGTCGAGGCGTACTGGAGTAGATTGAAAAACAAAACCCCGTACGATGGCTGTCGTGAAGTCATTCCTGCCCTTTGCGATGAATTCATGTGGTGTGAACGGTTGGGGCGGGAGCCACAATAGGCGTGGATGAACATTTTGTTGGGGATTGCCCGAGCCTTTGTTTGCTCGTCACTACCGATCAGATGTTTGAATTCGTGTTAACTTTCAAACTTTTCACTATTTTACATAAAAATGCATATGTATTAATTGTAACAACTGAGCATTGGTAATTATAGCTGAACAGCAATGCAAGTCGCAATAAGAAATCATAAAAATAAAATAACAATATACGCGATGCGTTCTCACATCAAGTTACTGACGGCTGCCGAGTCGACCTACAGTGAGTGAGCGAACGAGCACAGCAAAACACAGGGCCAACTTCAATAGGTCATATCTCGGGAACCAGGGGCCATGCAGGGAAACGGATGCTAGATTCGCAATCAGCGCCCCAAATTACATAACTGTATAAATTTTGGGGCAATTCCTTGGGTTGTCATTCTGCTTCACCTCCGCCCATCCTACTGAACATTTCTGTGCTGGAACATGTCGAACAATTCTGTTACTTGGGCAGCACTTTTAAGGGATCAGGGGTTTGCGATGCCGATATTAAAAACCGCTTAAACCGTGCCAGGTCAGCCTTCGCGGGCCTACGGCATGTGTGAAATTCGGCAGACGTGTCGGTTCCCACGAAAGTTCAGATATATAATGCTGCCTTTCGACCGATTCTGTTCTACGCCTGCGGAACATGGACAGCGAAATCAGCTACTCAGCAGCAGATCAACACGTTCGAGAACTTCTGTCGACGCCGGATTCTAGGCGTGACAAAGTTTGATCACATCAGGAATGAAGATCTTCGTCGAAGGGTTGGTCACGAAATCGACTTGTTCACACTGCTGAGGACGGAGCGTTTACGACTGGTCGGTCATGTTCCGAGAATGCCACAATAGTATTCCGAAGTCACTGGCCAAAGCAACGCCACCGAACGACTGTGCCCGACCACACGAGACCTGGCTCCGCCAAACAGTCAACGATTGTCAACAACATTTTCGATACGCGCCGCTACGCCAGTGGCAGCAATAGGCGATGTCACATATCGAATCAAGTACAGCGAACAGAGAGCAGTGGCGACGAGTGATCAGGATTGTGGCTCCACACAACCGTGGAGCTAGGTGAATATATATGGTTTCGGCGATAATCGTGTTGCGTTGCGGTTCCGGCAAAAGGCAAAACTCACACCGGAACTGGAATTTTGATATGAAAATTTTGTTTAAAATTTTCCAAATTTTTGCTTCATTTGTCATCCAATCATGTAATATATACAGAATGATCAAGTTCCAAGACAACCAAACAAAAGAAAAGATCAACTCATCAAATTGTCCAATGAAGCGTGTTTAATCTACATTTCATATGTTAGAAGCACATTCAGTTTGACGCAATTTACGCAAGCCGTTTAGTGCAAGGCATTTCTTTGGTCTGATCGTCCGAAAAACAACATACTGATCTGCAAATAAACGTTATTTGGTTCCTCAGTCGGTTCAAAATTCGAGAGGCAATGATGTCTTCGCAATACATTAATTTTAATATAAAAGTTATTTTAATACAGTTAAAATCCATTGTACCTTCATTTCTTCCTTCATGTGTGTTACTATATAAGCTTCGAAGACCAGGTTCCGGATCCGGTTTAAAAGGACGGTTCCGGTTATTTCCTGATATTCACCTATCCTCAATGATGTGGGGGCCATAACCCCTTTGATTTGCGATCTCCACTGAGTACGGTCCGTTCTTCGCTCTACCATGACCTGCATAGGCAATGGTCGCCAGCGTCACTACGGAATATCTCTGAACAGCTGCGCCATCTCGGTCAGTACTGCCGGTTTCCAGGTTGTAAAAGCACGTGTTTGAGGCCTGCTCCAGTTCGGTGGTGCGACAGCCAGGAGTATCCTTTTTGTTAGTCGGGTATCAGTCATCCTAGTATATGGCCCAGCCATCGCAGACGCATTGATGTAATTGTTGACGTGATGCTGGAATTTCTGCTGGCCAGGTCTTACGGAGCGCAGTTTTAAGTGTGACTGAGTCGCGTTACGTCCAGTACTTTGCGCAGGCAATTGCATTCTAACACTTCCAACTTGTGGTATGTTGAATGCTTGGAAGTCTAAGTATCACCACCGCATAGTAGAACAGGGATGGCTCGCGTGTCGAAGACTCTGAGCTTCGTTGCTGTGCTGATCACATTTCGCCACAGTGTTTTTAGGTTAGCAAATACAGTTGCGGCGTCCGCAATCCTGTTTCAACCGTCCTTGTCAGAGCAGCCGGATTCAGTTACCGTAGAGCATAGGTAGCAGAAGCTGTCAACAGTCCCCGAGGTTTCACCGGCCACGAAGATGTGGGAGTATCTGTACAGCAGCACGAAAGCACCTTTGTTTTGTCGTATTAACTTTAGGCCCATACGGCTGCAGTGCTTGTGTATACAATTAATTGCCGCTTGCATCTTCCGACTTTGCTAACAGCGCCGTGTCATCCGCATAGCCGAGATCGGTTATGAGGCTGTGTGCGACGCTGTTGTGAAAGTTACGCCTGACGATGCCTCCCGGATGATTGTATTCAGCATCCGGTAACAGCGTAATTATGGAGCAACAAGGGTAACATCGCGGATCCTTGCCGCACGCCTGTTTTGATTTCAAATGGCGACGATTGGGCATTTTGAATTCTGCCTACACTGCTAGACTTCGAGTTTTGCTTTATTATGTCATATAGTTGACATTTAATATCGCCGCATTCAACAATGATGTTAAAAACTGCTTCTGTCTACTGAATCAAACGCTACTTTGAAATCAACGGAGGTTATAGGCGGCCGCCTTAATTCGTTTCGGTATTGTTGCAGCAGTCGTAGTGTTGCCATTTGATCTATGTAGCCATTGCCTTGCCTGAAGCCCGCTTGGTGCTCCCTAGTCAGACTGCGACGCGCGGACTTGAAACGGTTCATAATCACTACTTGAAGCACTTTGAAGCCAATGGTCAAACGCATCAAGTAGTTGTTGTTGGAAGTGTCTTTCCACTCATCCAACTGCTCCTCAAGGTTGGTTATTCTTTGCTTCGCGGCATCCATAATCATATCACAGGCGTCCGTGGACCGTCTACTTCTGCGCTTTTTATGTTTGCTAAAATTTTCAGTAGTCCCCCACGCTTCTATGTCGTCGTATTGGAGCAAAACCGTCATAAGTCACATTTCAGTAATTCCGAGCAAAAAGACTTGATTACACATAACTTTTGACTGGTAATTTCGATTAGAATTGCTTTTTCCTATGTTGTACCACCAAATCGGAGCATTCAGATAGAAACACAAAAAATTAAAAAATTTTAATTTTGGCAAATGTTTTTCAAAAAATGGACTTACGACATTCTTATTCAGACTCTGACAACTTATTAAAAATATATCGATATCCAGATGATCATGTTTGAACGGAACGAATGCTGAATATAGATGGTTGAGGTTATTGTAGAAACCCAGATGATTTTGTAAAGACTAATGTAAGATTATAATTCAGAAATGAGCAGAAGTTCGTTTGGGCCGTCGGCGTCGCAAACTTCAACTTGGACATAGCCAAAAGTAGTGAAAGGCACAACTAAGTGACTGTTATATGTTTGCGGCAAAATAACATAATTGGTTATAATTATTTTCTTTAAATTTGTGAATTTTGGTACAAAAATTGCACATTTTTCTGGAGTTTAATGCATTAGTAGCCCAACTGTAAATGGGAGAAATGAAAATGCGGTTGAAAAACAAATTTTTCTAAAGTGTCGCCAAAGAATATGGAAACCGTTTACAAGAGAAAATGGTATATGAGTCAGAAGCTTGTAAGACCGAAAGTGCATTTTGAACAGCATCAACTGCATGGCATGAATGGACATAACAGCTAACGTGGCCAAGATTAACGTGGGATACTGTTTAAGTGGTAGAGATAAGTTCCAGAAAACAATTTTTAAAACAATGGAGACTGATTACTGGATGGATGAAAAGGACTTTGAAATCAGCTATCTGATTTATTCACGAAGGAAGATAATCTCCGTCGTATAACGCCTCATGCAAAGGCCGGTGACCGGCTCTTTTGCTACAGTACTCACTACAAATGCATGACACGTTTTGAAGAAACAAACATCGAACAAAATTTACCTATCTTTACACAAGTTTCGAACATACTAAGAAAAGCTTTCGAATAAATTTTAAAACGGTCAGGTAAAAATTTCGAACAACCTTGGACAAAAATCGAAAATGTTTCTATCAAGATTTAAAAACTTCTAACAAACATCGAAGGAACATGACAAAGGCATAACACATTTTTGGCGAGCAGTGTAGCTAAGCAAACAGAATACTGATGTAAGTAAATAATAATGGAAAAAATCAACAACTGTAGTAGTTGTAGCAGGAATGTAACGACTGAAACGCGGAATAGTGACTTTATGTTTATTCTAGGATACTATGTTCGTAAAAGTTTTTTGCTGGATATATAGTATAGTATATTTTATAAACCATATTGCATTGTTTCTTCTATAGGCACCGGGAGATTGCATTCCTACGCTAGAAAAAGGATTACGAAGTTTTATCGAATTTTTGGAAGGTTATCCAGCATATTTCTACGTGTGGAGTCCATTATGTAACAGCGCACCTGATGTGAGTTTTTGCTTTTTCTAGCTTCTTTTAATAGTGTAGTCTCGGGTACAGTATCATGCTTTTCGCTCAGTTCGTGTTTCATAATAATTGTTTTGCAAACTATTATTCCAAAATCTTTCCAAGAAATTATTTATTCGTTTGCATTTTTCAAAGCTTGTTTCATATTATCTGCATAATAATTGTTGATCTGAAGTTTTTCCAAGCCTTGATGAAGACCTATGCAGTTGGAAATGTTTGCTAGACAGTGTAAATTATCACTGTAAATGAAAACTTACCTATATTGTCATAAGTTTTTATTTTGCTTAGAATTGATTTCATGTTTGTAACACTGACATAACCGTTGAACAAGAAGCAGTTGCAGGAGAAAAAGTTCCATAATATTGAAAAAGAGTTGAATCATGTCGAAGCATTAGTGCCTACTACCTAGTTATAATCATAAATCTTATAAACGTCATTATCATTATGGTCAAAATGTTTTGATCTTCGGTTATTACAACAATGAATAATGAAGTTTTTGTTTATTGCAATTTGCAGTCAAGGTCGTGGGCGTTTTGTGATTCTTGCAGAGAAAGCAAAACCACGGAGGAGGTTTATGAGCGAAGCGACGAAATAAGCTTATTTACAGTGCATGTCTTCGTAAAAATGTACAGCATTTTCGTCTTTCTTGGTTTTTCCCTACAAGACTTGATTGTTCAGTGGGGATTCTGAAAGAATTTTATTTTTTAATGATTGTTTTAATGCCTGTCTGGCGTTCGGTAATTCGTTTCTTTTTGCGACAACTTTTCATTATGTGAGTGTGCACTCGATTTAATGTAGTCTTAAGTATAAATATTTTTATAGAGTGCTTTGCAGCTGCAATAATATTCTAGCCTTGTTGATCAATAGTTTTGATCGTTTTAGGCCAAGTGACTTTGACCAGAAAATGTATTTTCTCGGTTTCATGTTCGTATTATTCATTTTACTATTGTGAGTTCCATAGTAAGAGCAGAGGTGTTTGTCATTGCTGAAGATAGAAACCGAGGGTCGAGTTTTCAATCATAGAATTATAGTTAGATACATAATCATGCATGACTTTCATGGCTTATTTTGATAAGGAGAAATGTAACTTTTCCTATCTATATAAAACCAAAACCTGGCTAGTATGCAGAGAACTGTTGCACCAGATGAGACCATTGTTTTGGCCAGAGTGTTGTTTGATGTCTTGTAGTTAATGAGATATTAATGGCTAAATTCGTTGTCGACATCTGTTTATTAGCTGATAAATTAGCCTTTACAAATTAATAAAAACTTCCCGAGGTTGTGGTGGCTTTACATATGCTTCTGGAAATGGTTGAAATTGTACACTCTTGTTTAATCGATCATCGACCAGGTCTACGACATTGAGCGAGGGGCATACAAAAGCGATCATTTGTGGTTGGTACAGTGGTCTGGTTAACTCGTGTTTGCAGACAATATTATGATCATATTTATTGCGAGCGAATTAGTTTATTTTTCAGTGGTAAGTCTTAGAAAATTTTTAAATGTTTAGAAGTTTCAAAGTGCTTGGTTTGACGTAATCTGGCATTGTTTTACACATTAAAATTATGGTTACTTTTTGTTCTAAGTCGCGTGTCTTCTAAATCTCACAAGTACTGGGCTAATAGGGATTCGGAAATTAGACATAGTTGGCTTGGTAATAAGATTTGCAGTGATTGGAGAATGTCGTAGCAATATTATAACATTCGTGCCCCAATGAATTTTTATAGAGCAATCTGTTGAATGCATTGGTCCATTAGAGGCAGAGAGTATTGGGGCCAAACGGTTTTTTAGTTTCACGAGCAGTCACGTTATGCACGATGAAATTTAAGATGACTCCGCTGACCATCCTATTGTGTAATTATTTTGAAAAGTTTGAGTTCCTGACCAGTTTCTGTTCAGCCGAAAACGCGATTATCTGTTCGCGAACAAAATTTTTTATGATGTGAACTAGTAAGAGATTTGTTCGCGAAAAATAACTGATCAGAAATAGCACCGTTTTATTTATGTCATTACAGTTGCATAAAATTTGCTCGAGACCGAAACGAATCGTATTTTAAAGCTATGAAATGTCACTGAATTTCCATTACCTTATTCGAAATCGCTATGGCTAGGCTAGAAATAAACCTTAATCCTTAAGTTTTATAAGTTTTAGTTGCATTGCTTTTCAGTAACAATAGATATGGATTCCATATAAGTTTTGCAAAACAGAATGGTGAGTTGGCGTACGCTGGTGGATCCAGGAATTTTTGACGGGGCGGCTCATCACCCTTTATCGACTCCGCACTCCCCTCACTCCCTACATCCCGTCCAGGTTTCGCCAAATATTTAGCAAAAATAGGTGAAAAGTTGTAACAATTTTGTTAAAGTTTGTAAAAAACAGGGGAAAACAGGAAAAATTAAAATTTAGTTGGCAAAGCCCCCGAGATCATCAATGGGGCTTCGACACCTATGGACATCAACGTTGCCTTGATCAACAAATTTTTCTGACATTGTTCATAACTTGTATTTTTTGCAAAGTTTTGATGACCCGAATTTGGCCCGACAGGTGGGGGTCGAGCCCTCCCCAGGCCCCTTTGGATCCGCTGTTGTAAATCTTAAGTTTGTGGCGCATTATGCAGCGTGATTATTATCACGCGCCGTCGTTTTTGACATTCTTAACTATATGCTTAATTACATACGCGCTCAGGTTTATTTGACGAATTTGTAAGATGTCGGCTTTGGTTACTTCTTTTAACAAATTTGCATTGACACTTTGCACCGCTATGTCACGTTTGATAAGAAACTAACGAAAACCGAGCCTTAATAAATAGATAATATAGATAAGATTTTGAATTTTATACGGTACAGGAAACGCAGTTAACTGCTGTCAAAGATCAGCGAACATCGTGCCAACCGAATTTGCAGCCGCCGCCTCCATGTTATTCGCAATATTTCGTCGAGCCTGCACGGAATCATCCGAAAATTGATACACTGGGGAAGAAGAAGTAAGATTACGCATCCGGGTTGTTTTACGTTGAGGTCGTCTTCATAATATAACGGCACTTGCTATTACTTATAACCTTTGGGTTTACTCTCTTGATAATAGCTATTAATTATCCCGCTGCTGTTGCGTGACTTTTTCGTAACCTAAACAACTGCTGTTGTAGCTTTATGACTTTTCAGGGTTAAATATAGTAGAAAGGCGAATGGAATACGTAGTATCTAAGCTGATATCGAAATTTCCTCTCCAGAAGTGCAGCGATTTTGCTGGATTTATCCATAAAATTTGGGTAGCTAGTTAGCTTTCTGTATTTTTATTACTGCTACGTTGATATGCTTAGTAGTTGTTAGTTACGCACTGCCCGCTTTAATTCGTTACGTTTAGGATATATTGAGAATAAAATATTTTGACAAACGCGCACGATGAAATTGGTCCGCAATGTAACACACAATTATAAGGTTTAAAATTGGCATAATCTAATTAAATTTACTCAATATAGAATACTTCATAATTGCTAATGTGGCCTTTATGGATGTTAAAAACAATTTATCAAACAAGTTTTCATGTAATTAATTTTTGCTTTGGGAAAATTCAACTTTTAATTCTATCTTTCATTTAGAGCCATTTAGCAGCGTTACCATTGGAAACTAAAGCATATGGAGTCCAAATTTTAGCGAGGCGGCAAGGCTTCAGGGGCACCTACATACTTTGTATCATAGGGAACCGAAAACGCTGAAAATTTTTGCCTCCACTTTTCAAATTAGAAGAAGCCAGCAATATCAATAATTTTCCTGTGTTTGCAGTATAATATACTGGCCTGACCACTGTGGGGTGTGAAGGGACACCCACTTTCCAAATCCTCCCATGTTCGTGAGATTTTCCCCTATGTACGCCCCCCATTCGGCTGAAACACCCCATGTTCAAATAATTCCAAATTATTTTTTGTCTGAAAATTTATGTTTTTTGTTTGCAAATTGTTTTTTAAAACATTAATTATCACTCGTTAATGCTAAAATATCGTTTTAGCTTGAAAATACATTTAGTAAAAATGCATGAAAATATGGAAATATTTAGTATATTTAAGCAAAATTTATCCCCGCTACTTTTAATTTTCCCCCGAGAATTAACATGGGGCCCCCAAAGTCCCCCACTTTTCGGAGGGCTGTGGACAGGCTAGATATACTATCCAAAAGCTTGAGCTGTTGAAACACGGTTACGTTAGGGATATCTACGCGGATTTGATTCCAATGCGGTACGCATACATGGATGCGCCTGCACCATATGTGCCATATTATGTATATTGCTTATATTTCCAATTAGGATGTACCGTAACCTCTTAAAATTATATTATAAAACACCGCGTTTCACCAAGCCTCTCCTGCCCGCAACATTTACTTTGAAAATTGCTATTGACCTCATTGGCAACACAAATTACGTATGGATCGTATAATTTTTGCGACATTTTAACTGAACCGGTACATATATGTTGTTTTCAGTTCGTTAATTGATAAGGCTGCGGATTTTTTTCTTGTTGCGTTGCTTTCAAATCGAGGTGACAAGGTGGTGACGGTCAACGTACTAAAACGGTGTATCGAGGATGTAAGTATGTGATGTTTGTTTGATTCTTATACAAATTAATTGCTGATGATTGTGCCTGTCTGAACGGAGACACCGAATTGATTATTGTGCTTCTGATATTTTATATAAAGACATTAATTTGTGTATTGGTAAGTTTATTTTTTGAACTTTGGAAATGGCATCCATCGGTCCATTGACGAAACAAAAAATTTCAGAAATTCTCATTTTTGAAAATATTTTCTTAAACTTATTTGAATTTGTAACTTTATCAGAGTGTTTTGAAGAAGAATTTTTCAATTAATGTTTGTCCTAGACGTTGGTACATACAATAAATGGAGTTTTGCTCTGTTCATCTCGTTATTATGGATAAAACTGTTTATTGAAGTATGAGTGTATTGAGTGAAACGATGGTAGCGAAGAATTCTCCCTGGCCGGAGTGGTATACTTCGAGGTTGTCTGTTATGGCTTTCTTTTAGGGTGGCACACATGAATCAATTTTGGCAGGGAGGATTGGGTCGCACGATAGCTCATTCTAAAGCTTATGTAATGTACCCTTTAGTTTAACCCGAAAACGAATTCCAACTCTCATTAAAGTGGGCCGATTGGTCTCGGTTTGGTCACAAGGGTGCCCGTCAAAACATGTTATATATTGTATGTCGACAAGTAGTGCAGCATCTCATAGAGCAGCTTACGTGGTATCAAAAGATCCAAGTGGATCTGTCGCGCGGAAGATATGGACCTTCGAAAGATGGAAAGTATTGGAAACGTGCAAAGTGCTCCTCACCCCCGCTCTTCTTTTGTGCGAAGACAGTCAGTTGCTGAGTTTTTCTACTCGGATCAGTCAATGTCGGCGTCGTTAGTCCGAACCTTGCTCCAAATCGCCGGCATAGAACGCAACCCGGGCCCTGTTGATATCTGGCCGGTGTGTGGAAAACGAGTGATTTATGGAACTATATCAGTACAGTGTAGTGCGTGCGATTTATGGTGCCATTTGAGGAAAGCCAATAACTGCTCGGGGCTAGCCAGTGCTAGAGACAGAAAATATGATTACAAATGCCCAGTTTGTTCCATACCCAAACCGAAGCCTATCGCTTTATTTCCGGATATAGTCAAGCGAACTACGGATAAAACCAGAGTCTTGCAAATCAACTGCAATGGACTAGCGGGTAAAATTGACGAACTACTGCATATTATGAACGTGCATAATATCGATGTAGCTGCTGTTTAAGAAGCCAAGCTATCTTCCAAATCGAAAGCCAATCCAGGGTCAGAATACACCGTCATTCGTAACGATAGAACTATTGACAGCTTAGGTGGTATCGCCTTTCTTGTTCACAAAGATATCCAGTTTGCTGTGATCCCATACTCCAGTAAACAGAAGTATGAAGAGGTATCCATCATCGACGTTAAGTTCAACAACACGATGCTAAAACTGCTGAACGTCTATATCCCACCACACCCAAGTTGCGGCAATGACTTTAAAGCTTCCATTTGTCACCATTATGGGTGATTTCAACGCACACGACGGCATGTGGCACTCGTCAATAGTTGATGAACGTGGCGGAACTATTGCGAGCGAAATCGATAACTCAAATTATGGGGTGCTGAATTACAAATTCCCAACACGTGTTCCACGTCACGGCCAGCCCACCTCGCCCGATATCTCAATGGCTAGTATGTCGCTACTCACGACAATGGGAAATCGTACAACTATGTCGTCTGGCCACGTTCCCTTTGTCATCTCAATCCCTCATGGGGAAGCAGAATTCAAAACACCCAAACGCACCTACGTCAACATCGCAAAAGCTGATTGGGATGGCTTTACTGCATGCACCGAAGAAGCCTTCAGCAATATGCAACAGCCCAATAACGCTGTGCACGGAGAAGTTCTGTTCCGTATCGTTCTCAACAGGGCTTCTAGGCAATTCATTCCAAACGGTCGCATTCCAATTATCAAGACTACCCTATCAAACCAAGTTATCAAACTTATCAAGTAGCGTGACTCAATTCGTGATGTTGACCCCACGTCCAATAGGATCTACCAACTCAATGCTGAATTACGTGATAACACCATTCAGCACAAACGAGAAAGGAGGCACAAAGAACTCGCAAGATTTGATCGCTCCACGAATGTTTCTAAACTATGGCGTACGATCAAAAGAATCGACAAAGGATTACCGAAGTACCAAGCCAAGCAATCAGATTTGGCGACAAAATCGAGCTCAATAACGCAGCCTCGGCAAAGCTCTTCAACAAGCAATTCACATGTACAGTTCCACATAAATCTTTGAAAGGGTCACTACTTCTTTGTCGTGGAGCAACTAAACTTACCCTAGAGGAATCACCTATCTTCAATGAAGACATGGTCAAGAAAGCTATTGCGTCAGCTAAAGCCTCTAAAGCTATTGGGCCCGATGGAATCTCGACGGTTCACCTTAAGCACTGGGTCGCCACGGCATCGAATACCTAACCAAGCTGTTTAGCCTTTCTATATGGGTCATTTCACGAAACCATGTAACTTGGTCGGGGGGGCTACATCGGCACTTTTTGGCCCATACCACCAGTCTTTTGGAAGGAAATTTAATGGCGCTGTGTGGTGTAGTAATATGCTGTCGGACGGTCATTATAAGGTATGGTGGACTTCTCTGCCCCTAACATAGCAGGAGCTAGGGGTCCACAAATCGGATGGGCCAAATGAAGCCAAAAACACATGTCCCACTGTAAACGTATCGCCAGCACATGATACATATTTGTGTTTTTCATTTCACTGTGATCATTTGATATTTGCTAATTCTTCCGGAAAAACTTGGGGGTAAACATAGACACTGAAGTTGACGCCAAGCTTCAGAAATTTTTTTTCGTGACATGTAGCCCCCCGACCTAGGTCAAATCTGACAACTCGCATACGATCGCAAATAATGTCAAAGTGCACTAGCACCAATAATTCAATATAACGATAATCGTAATCTGTACAGGTGTCAGTGAAAAAAAGAATGTGAGCGTATGTCTATGTGTTGCTTAGCTATGAGGCCGAAGGTCACAAAGTGCCAAAAATGAGGTATGCAAAATGTAGCCCCCGACCTAACGAAAATTCAGTTTAAAAAAACCAAATTTAGCATACAGTCTTACAATAGGCCGGATAGAAATATAGTAACTCCCCACCAGAATCGGGCCATGCATTAAAAATTTTTTTATGAAAATGTAGCCCCCCCCGACCTGATGTGTAGCCCCCCCCCCGACCGCATATAATAAACGAAACCAAAGGTAACATAATATGGCGCCTTGCGGTTAACTGCGACAGCTGGGTAACCCTTCCGCCTGCCTACAGACCTATTCCGCTCTAACATAAAATTACTTCTCTGTACATCGCGGGACAGTTGAGCGTTCCCGATAAGAAGTCAGCTCTCGTGCTGAAAATGCTCGCACCATTCCGGGCACTCATGGATTACACTGCTTTAAGCCAGAGTCTTTGTCAATGATTCGTTGCTGGCCTGTTTCTTGCGGGTGCGATACTTGCGCACATGGTGGAACATGCGCTGAGCAGCAGCGTGATGCGTTCCGTTTTGACTTCGCTGCATCAAAAGCAGCAACATTGAAAGCGAGCACATCAAAAGCCGCAACCACAATATCGAAAGCGAGCACATCGAAAGCAGCGCCTACAACCGTTAGCAACAGTGTCATTGCAGTTTATGACGACGAGTGGTACGTCGCGCAGATTATCAGTGAAACCAAGTCCAGAAGCTCTAGAAGTAGTTAAGGTTTTACGCGTTATATGTTGTAGAAAGGTGTAGGTCCCACCCGTGTTAAGGTGTAGCCCCCCCCGACTTCAGGTGTAGTCCCCCCGACTTCAGGTGTAGCCCCCCGACTTTAGGTGTAGCCTCCCCGACTTACACATATCGGGGTGTCAATTTTTACAAGACCTATGGATCTGCCTCAAATTTTCTGTCGGACATCTCCCACTCATGGTTGGTTTGTGAGCATAAAATGGTATCTGTATGTGCTGTATTCGTTGCGCTAGAAAAACTTCTGCGACACGCTTGTTCTAAATTGATCATTTTTAACCTCAAAAGGTCTCTAGCGGCACCAATTATAGGCCACATGTCCTCCAAATGGCTTGACCGCGACCCTTTTTGTCCGGCTTGCATACAAACACACCATAGCTCACGTGTCGCTGCGTCAACCTATAGAATAATGAACATGGAAATAAGCAATGGAATAAACCAAAACTCTCCACCTCATCGTACAGTACTGCTGCAGCTACACCTGTATAAAGCATTCGATATGGTTAAACACTATGAACTGATTCGCCAGCTGTTTGACTCCTTGTTGCCACGGAGTGTGGTACGATGGTTCATGAACTACCTAGGTACACGGCAGAACGTCAAGAGTACTCTTCAGAGGTTACCTGTCTAACCAAGAAACATCAGGCTCGGGGCACAAGACACGGTCACATCGCCCAAGCTGTTCAACCTATACATGAAAGGTATCCCCGAACCTCCAGGAGACGTGAAGATCGTAACTTACACCGACGACATTTCCATCTCCATCACGAGGCCTCGCATTTTGCCCTTATATGACAGTATGAACGAATTTGTCCCAGAGATAACTCAATTTCTGTCAAAGAAAAAACTGATCGTTTCGCCAGAGAAGTCGTCTGTCACGTTGTTAACCAGTGCAACCAAGGAAGCGAACATCAGTCCCACCATTAACGGGAAGAATGTTCCCCTGGAGAAGAAGCCCAAAGTTTTAGGCGTGATCCACGATACCATGTACACATTTGCCGAACACTGCAAGCAGGCGGCTACTCGGATGCGCAAGCGCAATAACGTCCTCAAAGCGCTATCAGGAACGCAATGGGACCAACAGAAAGAAACAATGGTGTCAACATACAAAGCCATCAGCAGTTCCGTCGGAGAGTATGCCGTACCAAATTGGGGATCAGTCGCTAGTACCTAGAGCTGGAAGAAGATTGAAACTACGGAGAATGAAGCTCTAAGAATCGCCACTGGCTGCCACAAAATGATACAAGAAGACCATCTTCACCAAGAAACGAAAGTGTTGCCGATCAGAAAACATGCGAAGATGCTGTCAAAGCAATACCTGCTCAGCTGTTATCAAAGTAACCACCCAGGCCACAAGCATGTCTCATAAGTAGATCCACCTAGAAGCCTCAAGAAAAACATCATGTTTAGTCGCAGCTCTATCGCGCCTTTTTTTGGAAGACGTTCATATCTCCAAGCAACAACTCGAAGCTGGGATAAAGATCTACACACACAATGCACGCAGCACACAATTAGCCACTATACTGCCAATAAGCTGCTCAACCGACCACCACCTGAGATTGACAAATCTGGAGAGTCGCTATTCAGGAAAGCCCGTACAACGCTTGCACAGCTAAGGTCAAGCTATAGCTCCATCCTGAAGAAATTCCAGTTGAGGATAGACCCGTCCATCTCAGATCTATGTCCTGACTGTAACCTACATCCAACATTTATTTGAGTGCCCATCGAACCCAACGTCACTGACTATGGGATGCCTTTGGTCACAACCGTGTGAAGGGGCCAGATTTTTGAAGCTTGACGAAGAAGACTAGCTATGAATTGTCAACGCAGAATATGGGCTATCATCACCACAAGTAGTGCAGATATATGACCCTGATTATGCTCATTTTGTATAACAAAAAAGCTCTATAACATTGTATAAAGTGCTTTGATGCATGGCTCTTGTTGGATGCAGGATGTGTGTCAAAATGGATTTTTAAGTTAACCCATGAGACCCCAAATACGCGAAAACAGCAACATCTCCGCAACCATTCAAGCTACATCGGTTTGTAGAGCAATTCATTCTCTGTATGGATGCACATAGTGTATTGCTATTGTCACTTGGATCCTACTTTATATTCACAACATTGTAAAATTGTCGGTTTTAGAAGCATCTTGGATTCGTTTCTTACCAAATTATATTCGGCGAATTGAGAATAATCAGAGCTTCTACAGACAAGTATTTAGCGGGGACGCCTCATAATAGGCTGCAAATACACAACTTCATACATGCTCATAGGGGTTACCATTCTTGGGCGTAGCACCTCCACCAAATGGCTCAAGCCGCAGCTCTCTCATGGCATCATAAATTTAAAGTTTTACAAAAATTGGCCCAAATAGGGGTGTCCGCTATCTAATTTTCGTTTACTTTTCCACGCCAATCAATAAATGTTGGAATAATATGTGAATTATATTAGTCACGTGTTGTCGAGAATATTATGCGAATGACATTTATATTATTTTATTGACATGTACTGCTGAGATCTGTAACATTTAACCTTCGCGTTTACCTGTCGGAAGAATGCTAATCAGAATGGATGCATGCAATTTTTTCAACTAGGGAAATATAAATGCATCGTCAGAATATCATGAGGAGTTCGACAAACTTGGTCGATATCGCAATTTATATGCCTTGATACATCATACAATATATTTCATGCTATATATTAATTTCGTCGTTTAGTAAAAAAACCAACGGTAAGAACTGATTTCGTAGGTTGTGGATTATCTTATATATTTATCCGTTTTTAGTGAATCCTGAAAGCAACAATTCCATAGAATAGAATAATGTCAACATTTATGTTATTTTGTTTGTCAATTGATTTAGTGTTTATTTTTGTCCGGATTCTGGTATTGAAGGTCAAGTTTTTTGCAACTTCTCCAAAACAAGGACAAATAATTTGGTTCATGATAATATATTTAGATGATGCCGAATGGTGTTTCCTCAATCCTGTGTTTGTTATTAAATATTATCTAGAACATAATTTTGTTTTAGCATAATAAAATTTTATGGATCATGTTTTCTGTCGATTTAATCGATTGCGAAGCATATTGAAACCAAACGTAATGTTTTATGGATTTTTATGGCGCTTATAATGTATCGACTCGACAAATTTCGGTTTGTATCATGTTTAAGATCAGAATCAGTGGGAGCCAAATTATGGGGGTGGCTGCTTGAACCGGGGATCGACAAATATAAAAGGCAGCCCTGGGTTCATACGATTTTTCTTTTTATTTTTTATATTTGTGATGGTTTTTGTCCAAATTTATTTTGGCCATAATAAAATAAATTTATTGTGTGGTGGCCATAAATTCAAGACTGTATTTGCAACATGATTCGATGAATTTAACAGTAAATCAATAAATTAAAAATTAATAACATTTAATTGTAGCACCACTTTTAGGCTTCAAAAACTTGATGCTCCTTGCACCATCTTCTTCTTTGTTTCTTGGAACCACTTACCTATTGCGGGCCATGGGTTGAGGCAGGCTTCGACTGGAGCTTCAACCTCCCACAAATACGGAGGAACTTGATGACGTTGGAGAGATCTTCGTGGAGGATATTGTGTGAGAACGTGGTTAGATACATGTGTCTGACTACATCACCAATGTGCCAGCGCCACAGAGCGTGGTCAAGAGTGTCATTTTCATGTTTGCAAGGGGGGCATGCAGTGGTTGGAATTTTGTGTATGTCGCGCAGGTACCTGTATAGTATAGGTGACTTTTGCCATAACACAGCTCGGTCAGGAATTCTGCGTTCTTGACGGGTTTAAATTGATTCTTTATCTCTTTCTGATGAAGGATCGATTGCGGCAATGAGTAGTGCATCAGAGTATTTTTGACGTTACACACGTTTGATTGTTGTTTTGGCAGAGCAGAAGTTGATCGGGACTATTGATTGATTCATTTTGTTGCCGTCATTTGCCAACACGTTAGCAGTTTCGTTTTCTTCAATGTTCGCATTTCCAGGGATCCACTGTATTATCGACTGCTTAGGGCACAATTCACGTGAGTGCAAAACTATTGTTTCGAGATACAGAGTTTTTTTGGTCCTATCTTCTCTGTGTATTAAGTAGAATTAAGGCATTTGCTGTGAATGATAACCATGCTACGTCGCTATGTCATGTATACTTATATTTCGAATATGACTATTGGATTGCGTATAAAAACTATAAAAAGGACTTACGTGGACGGTGCCTTAAGCTAACAATTTCTAAATTATCAAACAAAACACGTAAGTCCATACCTAGTAGTCCATAATATGATCTTTTTCACAGTACTGCACAAGGTGACTAGATTGTTCCACAGGTCATGCTCGATTTGTGTTTTTGTAGAGATTACTTCTCCATTGAGGTTCATCACGAGAGATTGCGAGTCAGTTAGGATTCATAAAATGGTGTCTTCATTACAGAGGATTTTATGGAGCAACGCTTCAGTGCCTTTCAGCATAGCTGTCTTCTGTGCTCTATAGCATGAGGTGAATCGTTCCGACGGATATCTCAGTTTCGTTTCTTCTGATTGCTGGATCTAGATCCTAGAGCCATCATTTTCAATAGAATACTGGACTGAACCATTCGTATACATGTTGATTGTTGCGGGTTCCATGGTTTTGAGTGTTTCGTCTGATGTGTGTTTCGGTACGTGGTCAGGGTCTGACCTTTCTGTTGCAATAACCATGGCGACGTTGGTTATTTGTGGCCGTATCCAAGGGCATAATTTTTGTTGGATAAATTCTTGAAGGGGTTGAACGTCTAGTCTTAAAGCTGTGTTATCGAGTTTTCCTACCTTGCGCCAGCAGTTGACAGATTTGAGACTGGTTTTACTAGCACTTTCAGCTACCGTACGAATTGGATGCGAGTAAGGTAGTCTGATGGCTTTTTTATAACCAATGGCTGTTATTGTCTTCATTCGGTGTTTCGCTGTAGTTAATCAACGGAATGCCCGGATTGATCCTAGAAAACTAGCGTCCCGTAAAATTTTTTATTTAAAATTACAAAATAGGATGTCTGGTGGGTCACCTTAAGTTTACTCGCTTATAGTTTTTTGTAATTGCACTAAATATAATAATTATTATTATTTAATACATAATAACAACTATAATTACTTTCAGCACTATCCAGTTCAGTTTCTTAGTATTGCCCAGTAGAACCGCTAACGTGAAGTGAGGTTATCTTAATCTAGCGGTATAATATTAACCGAAAATTGGTTCGGTTATTTGAATATTTTATTATTTAATACTTTCATAATTTATTATAGGCGCCACCGGATTGCAAACCCAATTTTCGAAAAGGGGCGATTCCATTCATTGCGTTTCTTAAACAATATCCATCACATTTTCACGTTTGGAAACCCTCAGGCGGTGGTCTTGCGACTGAACGATATAGAGATGTTGGTACAGTAAGTTAATGGCGACATATTTATTTTCGTTTAAACCTTGAGCTATGAACTTGTCTGGATACGACCTTGAAATAGCGTAACTGTTGCGTGCCTAAAGCTTTCATATTTAAGTTCCTGCTGCTTTAATACTATTTATTGCTAGTTTTTTAGAAAAATATTAATGCAGTTCTGGTGTGATGGCATTTTTATTTTTATGTTTCGGTCCTGTTAAAAAAACAAATTGCATTTACTTATAATTTGTCCCCGGCAGGAACTTTTTTTAAAATTGTCGTTTTGGAACTTTTTATGTGAACTTCTCCGTTCAGGTTATTTTTCATGGCGAAACCGTCTTAATATTAAGATTTCGTATTGCGTAACGTAGTATTAAACTGTCGGCATGTGGCCAAATAACATTTTGTATGATATACGATATGAGTAATTTGAACACGCTGGGCTATAATTTAATTTTATAAAAGATATTTTTGAAACAAAAATATTTTTCGTGGCAATTTTGTACATTTAGAACATTGCCAGTTATTTTTGCCCATAACGTGTTACTTACATTCTCATTTATGTATGTAACGACAATAAACGACACTGAGATTTTCCAAAATTCAGACTACTTTTAAAATTCGTATGCTGATAATTTAATACAGTTATTATGTGACGCGATTTTGCTACAAGTTGCATAGAATTAACACAAATACCGGCAGTTGTATGGCGAACAAATCATACATCAATTGTGTACTGTTTTGTACGACAGTGTATGATTATGTCAACATAATTTTGTGACAAATAGATCAGAATAATGTATAATTTATTTCACATAATTTTCAAGAATTGTAACACAGAACATCTGTGATTATTTAAATATCTGAGCCTTTCCTAAAATTGATCAATTTTGAAGATACAGCGAAAATTTTGGTACCATTCGATGACTTGATAGGAAATATCTATTTCGTTCAGTTTTATGACAATTTTTTTTCGATATTTTGGGTTCGCAATGGCCCTCTTGGTACCCAGGATTTTTGAAAATTTTTTTCTTGTATAATTTTATATACAATTTGAACCGCAATGACAAGCTGAGTCAAATGGCAGTAAAATCACCGCGATATGTTCATGAGTTAATGTAAGAAGTTAATGTCATCAAGTGAAACGCTAAGACTAAGTCTAAGCCCAAGTCGTTAACCCATGAATCGATTAAATTTATTTTTGCACCATTCGATCTAGCTCGTCAATACAGTCGAATGATACATAAAATTATACATTTATCTAGAAAATTTTTTTTCAAAAATTTTGAATACCTTTGGAAACCCAAAATGATCCACAAAGATAGCCATAAAGGTGTCCTGATGGATATTCTCTGACTCAGCTCGTCGAGCTGAGTCGAATTGTATCGAAATTTCCCTTGTATATTTAAAATTGACCAATTGTTTTTGGGTGGAAATGACCCAAATATTCTTCGTATGAATTTACACATAAGAATTGTAGGATTTGATATACATTACTTTGTATGAAATTATTTGCAGCAATATGATAAATACACATCATTTGCATGACATTGCATATAAAATGTTTCATTTGTACAATATTTATGCGAAATTTCAGATAATTGTATGTTTTGAATATATGATACTGTATAATATTTTTTGAAGCTATTTAAAGGAAATATATCATAAAATTGAAAATTAGTACAAAAATTGCAATTATCTACAAACATTCATACATTAGGTGTATCTTTTTTATACAAACACATTTAAAAATTCAGACAAAAGCTAACGACTCTGCATAAGGCTGCTTACAAAATCGTTTCGATATCTTTGCATTACAAATATAAAATGAGTGTCGCACTTAAATTGGGTATGTAAACCAGACCACACAAATATTGTATGACACAGTACACATAATGGATTGCATAATAGTTATTTTTAAACGGTTAGTTTTAGCGAATTTATTTACGTAATTAATATGTGCATGGTGGCTTCTTGAGAAATGTTTGTATTCGGTTTTTGTAGTGTAAATCAACTTAAACATGTTGTTTTCAGGATGAAATTGGAAACATAAATTACATTCAACCACCATCTGAACCGCTGCCAAATTCATCGTTAGGAAGTGCTACGCACTGGTCAATACTGGAACCCAAACTGATGACAATGCAGGTATAATAATGATGATTTTAAAAATTAATGCGGACTACTACAGCTA
The DNA here is from genome assembly GCA_030248225.1 of Trileptium ribeirensis. NCBI lineage: Eukaryota > Metazoa > Nematoda > Enoplea > Enoplida > Thoracostomopsidae > Trileptium > Trileptium ribeirensis. The sequence continues at coordinate 35,342 of JASANE010002093.1, forward strand.
TAAGCATTAGACGAATGTTTAGAAACGAGCGGCTATAAGAGAGTACGTTCTAAAATATTATTCGGGAAGCCACTCACGGCTTGCCAATCTACAACGCAAACTAATTGTTGTCTGAAATCTAATATTGCGGTTTTTTAAGTGTTGTTGTTTAACAAGTCTTTACTTAACAAAAGTTTACGCTGCTGTTCTGGCATCACTAACTAATGAAAATGTATAAATTTATAAAAAATACGTAATAAATTTGAATGTTAAATTGCTGTGTATTCTGAATCTTATTCGTTGCGGATCCAAAGTGCGAAGGCATAAACGTCGGAGTCAAACATGTTCAAAGGTTATGTTATACCGAAACATTACATGGCCACAACTGCTGAAAGACAATTATTATATTTATATCTTGAAATTGTGATTTATTTATATATGTAACCGATGTGACACTGCTGTATTGCGCACTTCTAAAGCACAATGCCCATACAACCCCGGGCTTTTTTCAGAATGGAACCTGGGTCCAGACTTACAATTTTTGGCTCGAGAATTTCACAAAATTTTACACAATAAAGAAACATAATTACGAAACACAATTTGACATTATTACATAATTACAAATATATAATTTATTCTCTGCTTGTCCCAAGCCAGGATAAATGAGAGCCATCTATGAAACCAGCAGTAAGCAACTATATACACATGTAAGCACAAACGGCTGAAAGCCTGCAATTTGTTATAGAATTTATTAACAGACCCTATGTTTCCGAAACCAAAATTGCCGTGGGTCCAGCAAAAATTTTTTGGGTCCACATAAAAATATTTGGGTCCAGATCCACCTGTGGATCCAAAAAACCTTGACACTGGCTATCGTAATATCCGGGACAGACCTAATGGATTCGTTTTTCACGGGCGGTCCCAAGAAGCTACAGAGCTTAGCAAGCCGCAGAAGCGCTTCACAGCAGGTGTTCTGATCTTTTAGGAAGGGTTGCGTACGTAGTCTACGTGGCACTGTTTTTGAGGTTCCCCAGAAAGTTGGCTCCTTCACCTGCTCACAGGCCAAAGAGACCATACCATCATTTCCTACTATAGTTCCACCTGGAAGTGTCGACATCGACGATTAGTTATTTCGGCTAGTAGCCCCCACTAAGGCTCGACAATCCATAGACATTTTACGTGGGATCGTTGCTGCTCGGTGAAAATTCGACATTTTGTTGGCAAGTGGTCTTTCTGATCGTTATTGGTCATATATTCTTGGAGAAAATGAACGTCGCAGGTGTCGTATCTACACATTGAATTATTGGCGAACCATGCTAAGATGTGCGGCATCTGTCGACATTTAGATTGAACGCAGGTCGTCTATTGGCGCGACGATTTCAAACACCTTTCGATACATATCGCTACATAAGACATCAACAACACGAGAATACAATAGGTTTTCAGTTATTATTTATTGAGTAGACAATAGGATACACATTTAGTCAAGTGATAAGGCAATGAGGTTATACAATTCATAATACGAGCATACATTCACAAATACAATCGGTATTTATGTCACGACACAAGAGCATAGTTGTTTACACGGTGAAGTGAATTGATTGAGGATAAACGTTGGGTCCTCGCCTTCTTTAATCGAACGTCCACAGCCGTATAATCGCCTAGTCTCCTCGATTCTAATGAATGGTCTGCAAATGGATGATCTTACCTTTCCATATAGGGTTTGGGAGAGAGGACAAAAAAGGGATCGCGCGATGTATAGTTGACCGGGGGCCAGCCAATGGAAAACTAGTGGCTCGATACGAATATTCATAACAATATGTAACTCGGCTGGTTCTGGTAAGCTGAAGGCGGCTAATCAAACGTGAAAAGGTTTGGTGTATGGGGTCGAGATATGCTCTAGGGGTGCTAAAGTAAGCAATATACAGATACAAGGTACAAAATACAATTATTATATACAATGGGCATTAATTCAGTAGCATCATTAGTATAATTCCGACACGATATTCTAAGCTTTCATGAACCAAATCAACAGCTGGGATCCTTACGGAGATATGGGCAAAATTTCAGCCAAATTTCTGGATTAATTTTAGAGCTACAGCAAATTTCACTCAGAGCAAGCTATCTCACTCTGAAGACATTAGATTAACAAATTCGGTTGCGGGTCGGTTGCGTTTTAGGCTCGATTTCGGGAGCATTGGTTGCTACTAACATCCTAACAAAATCTCTGCTAGATAGCAGGAAGGAACAGTGTGCCAGGTAAATTTCATCGCTCACAAGTAACTATTACTAATTATTCCGATAACAATTTTGCAACGATATCCCTTCATTAATGATAAATTTTTCTAACGGTACTGCCTAATCAAATTGAAATATAGTAAACAGGGCTAAGGATGGTACGGAGCTTCATTCCGAATACTCATTGAGGAAAGTTTTATTTAACCTCGGCCAGCTCAAATGTCCAGGTCGGACTACTAGCTCTACTCAAAGAATCGTGTAAAATAAATCTATACGCGGGTTTCGCGTTTATTTGTGGCTTAACTGGTTGACCGAGGGAGGTTCAGCATGACTTCGACTGTTAAATGGATCATTAAACACCTCTATCAATGGCTATGGGTTTGCGGAACGAGCTAGGACGGGCTAGACTATCAAGTAAACCAAAAGTACGGACAGGGAGTCTGTGGAGGCTTTAGTTTAAGACTAATCAGTGCGAACTTCTCGCTTCTACCTCATCTATTCTTCGAGCTTATCCTATCTAACATAAGTACTACTCTACAACTACAATAAGCCTCCCTGTCCACACTTACATATGCGAATCCGATCTATCGACGTCCATCGCTCGTCTATCCGCTCGCAAAGTCAAAACGAAAATGAAATAACCAATATAGTGAAACCATAAGTACTGAAGAGCGACAGAGCCGGTCTACAAACCGACCGTACTCTGCTCTGCCGAAGTCAAACTGAATGCTCGAGAGCTAGAGCGATACCGCTTAAATACTTTAATTTTCGGCAATTAAATTGATTTATTGGGTATTTAAAGTTTTATTAACTTTTAGTAAAAGTGCTTTGTCAGCACTTTTGGGACGATTTGACCCCAAAACTTCTTATCGGCTTCAATTTCGATTAGTTATGGACCAATTTCTATATAATTAAAGTGATTTAAGACCGTTTTATAATATGAAACTTTTATAAATTTAAGCTAAACTTTCTAGAAGTTTCTTGTTTAATTTATAAACATAACAGCGAGGAATTTCCGTGGAATCCATAGCGCGTCCTTTAGCTTATTCTCGGTTCTGAAGTGACCGTTATTTTACAAGTAAACCAAACGCCTATGCCTAATTTTTTATATTACTTTATAATTCAAATTTTCAAACTAAATTTATATAAAGTTTATATTAATTAAATATCAACTTTATATTAACTCGAAGGGTCAAGTCTATTTACACAAAGGCTTAATATTTGGTGGTCCTAGGCGAATAGAAACGGCAGCCTTAACATAAATTTCATAGATTAAAATTAGCTTTATACGGACATTTACTGATAAGAACTCTAATAGTATGTCAATTTTATATAAAGTTTATACAAATTTGTTCAAGTTAGCTTCACGATTGTTTGCTTGATAAACATATATATCTAGCTTGACCCGTCGTTTACAGGAGATAATAAACACATACGCTGGGCATCCACATCCAGCGACCAATTTAATTTAAAACTTATATCAAATTTATATTAGTATGTATTTATCTCATAGAAGCTAACATATAAATATATACTTTATATACTTAGAAGAAAACAGACGCGGCTTAAGTAAACAAACAAGGGCAAAGGATGCGATAAAGAGGGTCCCATTCCCTCAGTGACGGTCAAAGTGCCAAACAAGACTCGGATTCGGGCTCAGTTTGTCCATCTGATCAATATGATACGTAACAGGTCCACTTTTGGGCGGCAAAACGGGAAGGTGGGCTCTCAAGCGAGTCCGTCGATAATTTTATAAATAATTAAAGTGTTGTACGCGGCTTCCGCGGGTTCGGGTCACTCTTTTGTTGAGTGAGGGGTATATATTTGTATCGGTTTTGACAAGGGGAATCTAATGATGGATTACACGCCTATCGAGGCACAATTTCTGCGCCTTTCACGGGAAAGGGTATCCCCAAAAGTGGGCATAGCGGGTCCGTTCGGGGCTCAAATGAAAGCATCGGACGCAAGGAATCTGACTATATGATCTATATATTGATTGAGTTATTTGATTATGTGTGATTTGTTTGTTATACGTACCTGGTTATTTCTTAATAAGTCCGTGGATCCTGATCGGATATCCACGGGACCGGTCTCATTTTAAAGACCGTAAAGTTCTCTATTAGAAATGTTATGTTGAGTACTTATTTGCTATTTCCTAACGGTTCGGAGTTATGGGCCGGAGCCGCAACCCTCAATTCCGCGTTTTCGGAATTGTCACTTTCTTGTAGTTTTATCAGCTAACTTAGCCAGCGAAAATGAACGCTGGTAGCTTACAAAATTTCTATCGTTACCATTTAGCAGTGTACTTCTTAATTTTCAACACTGGTAAAATTAATATCTGCTAGATCTACTTAAGGATTTTACAAATTTTGCTACTTTGGTGTTCGTTATAGGGCGAACAGCCAATCTTCTTTGTGGTCCTCACTCGTGAGGACGATCGTGACGGGGTTCCGGTACGGCCAATCTTTCTACTAAAAGCGGCCTAGATTTCGCGGTCCTACCACGCGGGGTAGCGCTTTTCCCATACTTCGCGGTTCATACGGGGAGTCGTACCGTCCTATTTATTCGCGGGGCGGGTATGGCAAGAGCTCGCCAAATCCTAACGTTCCTACCTATAAAAAGCCTAAATTTTTGCGTAAAATCGCTAGTGCTTCACCAGAAATCGACCTAATCAAGATTAAGTTACTCACGAACTTCTACACCTCAAGAATTATAAATATCAAGGATACAACAAAGTATGACGATAATCATAAAATGGCATAAAGTTACAACGAAATTACATACGGGTAGGTACCTTTATGGCCATACTCAACAAAATGAAATCAGTATAAATATGGTACGAAGGATATATATACGGTTACTGCAACAAATCGGATGTACATGATCGACATACTCAAATTACCAATTCGAACACGTATATACGAGGATAATGGTACGAATAGATACATAATTAATAAATTCATGTTATCGCGATACAAAAGAATCATATCAATGGGTGCCTTTATGGCAAAACGAACAACATGGTACAACGAAATAACAATAGTATTCAAAACAAACATGCCAATGAGTGCCTTTATGGCAATAGAAATGGTATATGATGAGACAAATATCTGTAATGATAATACAACAGTTATCGATTCCTGAAATAGTAAAAATACCCATTCTGATCATGAAAACGTCGGCGGTGCAGACCGAAGTGTCAAAATATAGTCATGTAGCGAGACTATTGGACCTAGTGATTCTTGACTTGCGCTGTACATAATGATTATCAAATCTGTTCCGATTACATATATATACGAGGGCTTACATCTATATATACTAGGACGGGCAGATGGCTTCGCGTTCCTGCAGCTATTGCCCATTAGGTTGTGGCCAGGATTAATCTGTCTCGTAACGATCCAGCATGGATCTGTTACAAATATATAAATATTATTTTAATAAATTATAAATTCATACGCCAGACAGATAGATAAATATAATTCATAAATATATATAATTTATAATATTTCATTGTTTACTTAATATATTACTAACTAAAACTTTCATAACAAACTTATTAGTTAACTAACTTTATTTACTTATAATTAATAAAATTTTAGTATTTTTATATGTATTTATTATTATAGACATAATATATAAATATATACTTATATGTGGGTGGGCAGACGTCTTTGTAAACATTGTAAACAACACGGTGAAAAACAAACAAAAACGGGAGCGGGACAAAAAGGCTCCCAATCGCCCACACACCTCCGGGGTGCAGTACGGGCCTAGGATTCGTACTCGGTTCCTCCAGCCGAGCATTTGATACCCAACACCAGAAGATTCAGCCCATAAAAGGGAAAACGAGCCCATCTAGGTTTATGGTAAAAAAATCAAAGGCTCTAGGGATCTCTCGCAGTTTGGGGTTATCCTTTGGGGTTATACTTGTATATGTGCTTCATATATATATTAGGAAAATACTGAGAAAAATCGCAAAAGCGCTCACATGAGCGATAGGATTGTTCTTTTTCTATCGATTGTTTGTGTGTCATTGTTAAGTTTTAAGTCATCACACAAAGTAGCATTATGCCGACAATAGTGCATTGTGAAATTCGGCGAATTACATTGCGGGTGGTTTCTTTGCTCATGCGTTGGGTTTTGACTAAGTTCTGTGCAGCTATGCACTAGAAACTATTTCAAGCAGGTGGTACTTGTTTGTAGGGGTAGACGGTCCTGAGTTGTTTTACATCGTTTATTAAATTTTGTTGCATATGACATATGGTTGCCGTGGAACGACTTCTTTGTTTGTACTGGGGTGGGATAAGTCAAAACATTTTGCTATTAATAGTCCTGTAGTTCTCGGAATCACTGAGAAATTACATTCGAGTGCGTCGAAGCTTGGGTATTTAAGCTAACACGAGCTCTACTCGGGGCCTCACTTTAGTTCGACAGTCAGAGAGTTAGACGGTTGTTGCTTAGCTTCACTTCAATTGTTTGTCAGTCTTATTCGTTAGTTAATGTGCGATAATTTAGAGTTTTGTTCGTTAGTTGGACGTTCTCTAATGATTTCTTCTGCGGTTATCGTAAGTCACTTTTATATTGTGGTTTGGACTTTGTGGTGGTATTACCAGGTTACTTCTACGCGCTAGCGGCCTTAAAGAGTTTGGACATTAGCTCATTTGTATCATGGCACGGAGGCATTACTGCTTATCGGTTATTCGCGCAAGCAGTATCTCAGCATCCTAGTATATGGCTATTATTGTGGACAGTCACGCGGCTCATGGATATTAAAGCGGTACAAAGATTTCCTGTGAAGAAGTAAAGATAGGCACACAGCGGCATGATGATGAGTGTTAAAGAGCAGGTGCTCACTTTTGCGATATTTTAGCAAATATTCTTCTCTTTTGTGTTTGGAGATATTATTGATTGTTCAATATGGTAGATTTTGTACGTGTGTATCTTGCTCATCATTTCAATTGGAATTGTTTGTTTTGGACCGCAGTATATACTTATACAGTGATTGCTTTTATTGAAACTGTGTTTATTTCTTTTGCTGAGAATAAGTAGAGTGGAATTGTTTGTGTATACACGTATAGATGGTGATAGTGTTATAGCCTAGAGGCCAGGCTCAGAGTTTACTTCGAATACTTTGAGATATTGATTTGGCTTAAGCTGCACATTGAATTGAAACATCAGAGTTCATTGCTATTCGTAAGATCAGTCGGACGTTCCCAATAGTCCACAGTGCTAAATTTCTCTATAAAACCCTAGCGTTCGATTGTTCTTCATTACAGTACCCTAGTGTCGGGAACCTAAATATCGTATCTATATACATAAATATGAAATAATTGTTAAAATAGCTAATTAACTTTAACTAAATACCCGTTTTTCGAGGGTACTCCCAAGTATCACCTAATAAATCTGCGGATTCTAATCGGATCTGCACGAGACAGGTCTTTTTGTAAAGGCCGAAGAATTTGGTACCAAAAAGTATGATCCGTCCAAACAAATTCTCAGTAGTTCTGGAATTACGGGCCGGAACTGTATTTTAAATTTCTTCTTAATAGCTAAAATTTGTCTGTGAAAATGAACAATGGTAGCTGATATTTTATTTTCTTACTGTAGTTTTCCAATGTACACTAAGAAAATGAACATTGGGAAATTAAGGATTTAACAATTTTGCTAATAAATTTTAGAAATTTGCGGCGAACAGCCAAAACTTGAGGAAGTTTTCATGGGAAAGGGCGGTTGGGACGGGTTCTCTACAAATACCAATTTTTCCTACTTTCGCTACTTAATTTTCTCTCTTATCACGCGTGGTCATACCATATGCCATATTTTTTATAACTAGATAAGTTCGGAAATCGCGCAAGCAAACTATAGGCAATTCACGGGTTTGGAATGATAAGGTATCTTGAAATACTTAACCAATCCCGGACGGCTATATATAGGCACACAAAATAGTATAAATGGTAAGGTACTGCGGGGTATCTCACCAAACCCGACCGACGAGTAGGTACCAACTTATCAACATACGTTGAAATGGCAAGGGCTGTGAGAGTTTTGCATGGCTTATATAAATATCAATAATCGTCAGAATTACCACCAAATGGTACAAATAGTATAGTGCAACAAACGTAATGTCATATGGTGATACGGTAGATCATAACAAACATTTTCAATCAATGATTTCATACAAGTATGACAATGGTTAGCAATGGATACAATGACAAATTATTCAAAAGTGATAACAAAAAGGGCACACTTAGGACAGTGAATGGTGCATTACGATACACACAATAATGTTAACAATGGATGGTAACCGTATAATAGAGTATATAGCAACTCAGATTATATTATTTAGATAAAGCAGCCGCTAAGATGCTATCTAAGCATAAAAAGAAACGACCGAAAACACTAGAATAACATCTCGCTTCTCCAAAGTGTGAGGCGGAAGACCTGTCATTTTTCAGTACCCCCGGCTAAACACGGTTGCGCCCCGAATAGGGAACCTGTCAAGATTTTTGGATCGATTGGATTTAAATTGTTCCCGCTAGGCACCACATACTTTTGACTCGAACTTTTAAACGTCTACCTTGGTGAGTCTGAGATTTTTGCTTTCGAACGTTGCTAACAATAAAATGAATATTTGTTAAAAAATTTACAAATTCCTATTTTTATGGCGCCAGCACATTTTGAGAATGACTTCGTTCTCTATTTATGTCTATGTAACAGATCTATTCTGGATCGTTACGAGACGGATTAATCCACACCACAGAACAGTGGGCAACATTAACGAATTTCCATCCAGGCCCGCTACAGAACTAACGCTAAAATCAACGGGTTTGAACATATTCAGTGGTCCCATCCCTAACAGGTATGCGTATGTATATGATCCAGCAGTAGTAGCCATTAACATGGCAGTGTTTGTAAAGGTATATGCTATCTGTTGGTATAACTGCATGGATTATTTGGGCATGTTGTACCATTCATTGTTATTATCACAGTATGCCCTCTCGTGCCATTACCATTTATTGCCATTACTGTTGTATACAATATTGTAACCTTACTGTTCTTTGTTACCGTTATCGTATACCCTGTTTCGATGCCTAGTCGCGTTTTCTGTAATTAGGTTTAACAATATTTAGCTAATATTATTTGGGAATAGATCTGACAACAAATATAACAAATATTTTTGTTGTAACATACATTGTATTTTCAGGTCAACGAAATTAGTTCGGAACTAAACGCACGTGGATTACCCGCAAATGGGACAAGGCCGGAGCTTCTTTATGCTCTTCAAGGCGCGATTCTATATGAAATGGACGATGGTCAAACAACACCACACCATGGAATAAATAAAGTAGTACTTTGATTGTAATTACGATGATTTGTATGTGATTTTATTTTTTAACCTCGGAGTGTTCGGTGGAATTCCAAATTGGAAACAATTTAGAGATTACCAATTTGTATTACACCGCTGCAAACTTTTACGAAACCTAGCTGCATATCCGATGTTCATGTTGATTCACGATATGCCTCGTTAAAATGTTGTAACAAGAGGCACGCGTGGCGACGCCCCTGCGCTTAGCATAAAAACATTAGATGCTAAGATTATTTTAACTAGAATTTCGTGACTCGACATGATGTCCTTCGGACGTTACATTCTATAACAATACCGCATATGTGATCCCATGATGCTTTGTCGTTTTACTTTACGTATGCACACGAGTCTTGTAACAAGTCTTGCTCGTAGTAATACATACTTGTATATGTTCTTCATATATATATTATGCAAATACTGAGAAAAATCGCAAAAGTGCTCACATGAGCGATAAGATTGTTGTTTTGGCTATCGATTGTTTGTGTGTCATTGTTCAGTTTTAAGTCAGCACACAAAGTAGCATTATGCCGACAATAGTGCATTGTGAAATTCGGCGAATTGCATTGCGGGCGGTTTCTTTGCTCATGCGCTGGGTTTTGACTATGTTCTGTGCAGCTATGCACTAGAAACTATTTCAAGCAAATAGTTCTTGTTTATAGGAGTGGATAGCCTGGGTTGTTTTCGATCGTTTATTGAATTTTGTTGCATATGACATATGGTTGCCTTGGAACGACTTTGTTTGTACTGGGGTGGGATAAGTCAAAACATTTTGCTATTAATAGTCCTGTAGTTCTCGGAATCACTGAGAGATGACATTCAAGTGCGTCGAAGCTTGGGTATTTAAGTCAGCACGCACTCTGCTCTAGGCCTCACTTTAGTTCGACAGTCAGAGAGTTTGACGGTTGTTGTTTAGCCTCACTTCAGTTATTCGTCAGTCTTATTCTTTAGTTATTGCGCGATAATTTAGAGTTTTGTTCGTTGGTTGGTTCGCTAGCTATACTTCTACTTCTGTGGTTATCGTAAGTCAGTCTTATATTGTGGTTTGGACTTTACGGTGGTATTAACAGGTTACTTCTGTTCCTAGCAGCTTAAAGAGTTTGAACTTTAGCTCATTTGTTTTACGGCATAGAGGCATCCCTGCTTATCGGTTATTCGCGCAAGCAGTATCTCAGCATCCTAGTATTTGGCGATTGTTGTGGATAGTCACGCGGCTCGTGGATATTAAGGCGGTACAAAGATTTTTGTGTGAAGAAGTAAAGATAGAGACACTGAGGCATGATGATGAGCGTTAAAGAGCACGTGCTCGCTTTTGCGATATTTTAACAAATAATTGTCTTTTGTGTTTGGAGATATTATTGATTATTCAGTTTGGTGGATTTTGTGTTGTGGATTTTGCACGTACGCATTTTGCTCATCGTTTCAATTGGAGTTGTTTGTTTTGAACCGCAGTACATTTACAGAGATTACTCATATTGAACCCGCGCACACTTTTTGTTGAGAATAAGTCGACCAGAATTATTTGTGTATACACGCATAGACAGTGATAGTATTATAGCCTAGAGGCCAGGCTCAGAGTTTAATTCGAGTATTTTGGGGAATTCATTCTACTTAAGTGGTACATTGAATTAAACGCCAGAGTTCATCGTTTTGGTAACGACTGTCGCACATTTCCAAAAGTCCAGAGTGTTTAATTCACCATAAAACCCTAGTGTTCGATTGTTCTTTATAACATTTGGAGGTTCCACCGAAATTCGGTTCTTCATAGCCGAGTCTGGTGAACTTTGGTCGTTGCATTCAATCGTGCTGTTTTCTGAAACTCCAATGTCGCGTACAAATACGGCTGAATATAATTTGAGACGTAGGAGTAGGGCAAGATTAGAATATAGTGACGACGAACCAAATAATAGTTCGTATTTAGAATCGAATAGTTTTGTCTACACTGTGCTAGGTCAAGAGCACGTGAAAATGGTAGATTTTCCAAGAATATTGGTCAATTAGACCATGTCATGAAAGATCTAGCCACAAGATTAGATACGGGTTTACAGAATTTATGAGACGAATTTGGGGAATTATGGCATCGCGCTAGCTTCGCAAACCAACTTGACTTTACAATAAAACCGTATAAAGGGGATTTGACTGGCCAAAATTTTAACACTTGGATTGAAAATTTTAACACAGTTTGTGAGGTGAAGTATTACGGTTGATAGTATTGCCAGCATACTTAAGAGATCGGGTTAAAGACGTTTATGATCGTCTCCCCGACGCCTCTAAAAGACATTACAATGATTTGGTGCGCGCGTTAAGAAATGGGTTAGCTACCCCCATGGTCAACGTATCATGAAGCGGCGTTACAGCAGTGACAAGAACATGTCGGTGAAAATGTTACAGCATACTTTAAAGTAATTAAGCACGCGTGTAAAAATATATATCTGGCTGACAATGACGCGAATTTGGAGCGAAAAATAATTAGTTGATTTTTCAGTGGGCTCCGTTCGCCGGAATTAAAGTCACAAGTATTTCGTGATATGCCCAGATCTTTAAGAGAGGCCGAGAACTTCGCTCAGCGATTAGATATGCAAAGTATATTGTGTACACCCACCGTTTCTACGGTTGGGGTTGTATCATCTTCGGCCATTTCAGATAAGAGATTGGAACAAATCACACGTGGAATAGAACTTTTGACCGAAAATCAAAAAGTATTGGCTTATAAAATAGAACGCCCCCGTGAGGAACAACGTGGAACGACTAGACCTTTTCCGCCAAGGCGTCCTGACACAGGATACAGACCAAATAACGTTCTACCACAAAACGAAATGATGAACCGAAATCGATTTAATTCCTCTGCAGAATTTAACCCAAGAGTGCCTAGGTGTTTAACTGTGGAAAACTGGGTCACATGGCTATGAACTGTCTTCTTCGAGGCCCGCAACAACTTAATACTAGGAACCAATCAAAACCATGGTTTAATACTACCAGAAATAGCTTCTCATCGTCAAACAGTCCACTTCAAAAACCAACACGTCCCAATATACCTAACGTTGGACCAATGGCAGTCAAACCAGTAACACGAAATGTGCTTGCTGCAGCTACCGTGGCTGAACTTGGCCCAATCAAAAACGAACCATCCTCACCCAAAAATAAAATTGAGCTTGAGGAGCTAAAGCGGGAAATTGAGGTTTTGACTAAACAAAACGCCCTTCTGGTTGAGAAGGCTTATCCGCAGTTCGCCGGAGCAATCACTGTTGTACCAAAAGCAACTGTAAAATATGTTTATAAAGAAACGCAAACAATGGTCCCACAGAATAACACTGAAAGAAAAATTGAAAAAAGCCTTTGAAACGAGCCAAAACGGGATGGTCGACCCCATAAATATATCATGATTACGTTTGCAATGCTGCTGTTTTGTACAATGACTATACCTGCTGATACGGCATTTGTCCGTACTTTAAATAAGTTACATCCGCATTTATTTCCTTCATTTGGAGTTGGGTTTGTCCCAGAAGACCTTGTTGTTACCGCAGCTGACTCAGTTTATGTCCAAATACTGGTTCACACTAAGCATGAAAAACATGAGCAATGCAAGATCATGTTAAAAAATACGTTCAACGTAGATAATAATTCGATAGATTGCAACTGCACTGGTCATAAATTTTTGTATAGTGAAACTCAAAAGGCACTTCGCCAGTTAAACAATTATTTCGATGGATCCGTAGATCCAGAGTTTTACGAAGCTCCACTTCAAGGTATTTGCACTGATAAACCTTTTACATTATCGTTTGGTCAACACATAGAGAGAAAAGATTTGTTGGAGTGGCAATTGCAGGTGCAATGTCTGTCTTAGGACTTGGAGTTGGTATCGCTAACACAGTTAAGATGTCAAGGCTCAAGCCTAAGGTGATCGCGATCCAAAAGGCTGTTCCTTTATTGGAACAACATGTAATCGAGGAAGCTGAACAAATTTAACAGCTATCCATTAATCAAGAACGTATATTTGCAGTAACACACCATATAGTAAGATACATGAAACAAGCAAC